>JABFDZ020027078.1:0-13047 GCA_019775955.2 Pollimyrus isidori
CAGGGTGGTGGTGTTTGGGGCCGGGGGGGTGGGAAAGAGCTCTCTTGTGCTGCGCTTCGTAAAGGGAACCTTTAGGGACACTTACATCCCCACTGTGGAGGACACGTACCGGCAGGTGATCAGCTGCGACAAGAGCGTCTGCACCCTGCAGATCACTGACACCACGGGCAGTCACCAATTCCCCGCCATGCAGCGTCTGTCCATCTCCAAGGGTCACGCCTTCATCCTGGTCTACTCCATCACCAGCCGGCAGTCACTGGAGGAGCTCAAGCCCATCTACCAGCAGGTGTTGGCCATCAAGGGCAGCATAGAGAATATCCCCGTCATGCTGGTGGGGAACAAGTGCGACGAGAACCAGCGGGAGGTGGAGACCAGGGAGGGCGAGGCCCAGGCGGCCTCCTGGAAGTGCGCCTTCATGGAGACCTCAGCCAAAATGAACTACAACGTCAAGGAGCTCTTCCAGGAGCTGCTCAACCTGGAGAAGAAGCGGAACATGAGCCTCAACATCGACGGCAAGCGCTCCAGCAAGCAGAAGCGTGCTGACAAGCTGAAGGGAAAGTGTAGCATCATGTAGGCCTGGCGGGAGCAGGGGAGAAGGAACGAGGAGGAGAAGGGGGCAAGTAGACGCGAGTTGGAGGGGGAAGCTGGGGAAAGAGTAGGTGTGTTCACAAAGAAGAGTGAAGAACCGTGTGACCTAGCAGATTTTTATGTGACCCCTTACACCGCCCACTTTCCTTTCCCATATGAAAACATGATCCATTCACAGCAGTCCATTAAGAATCACATTTTTAATCAGAATGTGTCGTCCGTGAGGAGGAGCTTCCATCAAGGAAGGAGAGACTGACACAGAAGAAGTGTGGAGTAGTGGAAAAGGACAATGGCATGCTTTCAGTGATCCCACATGGTTACGGGAGCAGCAGGAGAGGGCGTCTAAAGCTGAGGTCACGGTGGTGGTTTGAGGGAGACGAGGCCTGCGTCTCGGTGTGTGTGGGTCAGCTTGGGGCTGCCTCTCCCTCCTCCTCTTATGTTTTTCCTTCAGCCACATAAGATACAGGTTTTATTCCGGGGGCCGAAGCACCGGGACAGAAGGCCGCTGACCCCCCACCGCTGCTGTGTCACCCAGACGGCTGCAAAATCCGCAGGTCAGATGCTCTCGGCCAAAAGATTCACTCCATTATTAAGTTCGGCCCAGCAGAAAGATCCTGAAACGGAAGGAAATAAAAGGCAGCTATAAAGTTCACCGCAGGTTTCTGCTGCTGTTTTTCAGATTTATGTTGTTTAGGAAGAAAACTCCTTCAGCTTTTCCTGTGTCTCCATGTTTAGCCCTGATATTTTCTGCCGGCTGAAATCTCACCTCTCCTGGTGTTCTGTATCAGAGAAACACAGGACTGAAGTCAAATTCTTGAGTCATATTTGAAATGCCACATGCCGAATTTTTTGCCAATGCGTAAATGTCTTCTTTCTATTCTGATAATGGAATGTGACTCAGCTACAAGGCAAATGGCCTGTTTTAGTGTCTCTCTGTAGTGCCCGGCACTGGTAGTCTTTAAGGTTCACTTGCTGGTCCCGCTCCAGCCGTCTGCATGCTGCTCCTCACGTGTCCAGCCGTGCCACCCGAGACCAGCTACTGCCCATCCGTGCCAAGTTGTGGGGGCCGTGTACAACATCCCGCAGATGAAGTGCCCTCTTTTAGCGTAAAAAAAAATTCTCCCGTGCTAAAACTTACTGCTTTGAAAAGTCATCTGTGAAAGGGAACGCCTTTCAGTCCTCAGCATATTTTTGATTTATTTGTTTTTTACTCTCCCCATTCAGAGACAGGACTTGATTGCTCTCATAAGCCCTAGGCACAATGTCACTTCTTACCAGCCTGTTTTCGATCCTGGTGTCTTCCAAACCCGACGAGATGTTCACAGATGAGGCGGTGGAGGTTGAGGATGGGGTGGAAGGAGAGAGCATCACCTCAGGCACCACTAAGGACCACTGGGCAGGGAGTCAGGCTGAGAGTAGGTGCCTGCACACCTTGAGAGATCCTACCCCAACGGCATCACCCGTCACAAGTCAGTTATCCCTTATCCCTGAAATGCAAGATTGAGATTGATACATTTAGACAGCTGCATCCTGTAGCATGAACGTCATGTGAGACACACAATGCACAGTCCCACAATTCTCCACTAAACAGGCGATAGAAGGTATATATCCTTCTCTTTTGTGATCTAGTAAGCAAATAGGACAAATGGAGCAACTAGCCTTTATGTGCCATGCGTCCTTTAGAGTAACAGCACTTATGGAAGACTTAGAAATGATACAGGTACTGATTTGGTCATGTACTTTTGAGTGAAATTTGCATCTGATCCAGACATAGATACATGACAAGGCAGGAAAGATAGATATTATGACTATGGTGATTAAACTATCAATCATAAGTACTGAGCTATTTTGACCTGTAGAGAAAAACATTTAATAATAAGATAAATCCTTTTTCTCTATAAGTAGAGTACCATGGTATCATATAACATGAAAATGTTTGCCTAAAATAGTCATATTTATTTGGTACATTATTCCTCCTCCCCAATGTCATGATCGAAACTAATTCACCCCTGGGACTTACTGTTAGATGCAGGAAGGGGTTGGAATAATGCAGCTGTCTTGTCCGGTGATTTGGCCAGGTCAGGAAGGAGGGGGGAGGTTGGAATGTAGAGACCAGCCAGTAGGTGTGATCCAAAAGGTGGGCGTGGCCGACCAGAGCAATAATGGTTGATGTCCCAAGCAGGTTCATTTAGGGCTTTTTGGAGTGTCTCAGGTTGCAAGAACTCCCAATGTCCGGCATTCATATGTCAGAGGGCTCCATCTACAGCGACAACCACCCAGATTAAAAGATTTAGTTTTCCCACTTCTTTTAATCTAATAAAAAGGGAACCGACCTAACCTGAACCAAAGAAAGATGATCTGAGGCTGGATTCAAACAATATGCTTTGTTAGTCTAAAAAGCACAGTATGACACCCCAGTATGCCTGATGGTACCATGGCCAATGAAACTAATTAGAATAGTGAAGAACTGCAGTTCATTTTACTATAGTTTGCAGACGTGCATCCACATCAATGGATATGGTGGAAGAGAACCTGTCATTTTTTCCAGATGTCAAATATTTGGAGACATAACAAGGCATATTGCATGTAAACATTTAGAATTATTTTATAGCTACTATACATAATTTAAAAAATATATTTTATTCTATGGCACAATTGTAAGTATGAGGAGCAGACTACCAAAATATTTAATAATGTTTATGTTCTTTTATATACATATATAAATGTATACCCTATGTAATATGTAGAATAATTTAACAAAGTGCCCAGTATTTGAAGGTTTGCGTTGCATAAGAAAATTATTTACTGTAATTTAAAAGTTGCGTGTATAATATATGTATACATATATGAACATACATATATAAAATGTCCAGACAAGTTAGCACTTTTCAGATTGCCTAGATTATACATCAGGGAGTATTTTTCAGACACTAAAGATGGAACTTGTATAAATGTTCTTCTGAGCATAGAACGCAAACCAGAAAATGGATTTGAAGCAGGGATTTGTTTTACCAGCACCTGAATTTCTGTCTGAAAAAAATGACAATAATAACAGATTACAAACTACCAAATTTAGGCACTTCCCATTGGAGTTAAATATGTTGCGATTTAACTCAGAACATGGCAATACTGTGATAAGATTTGGGGTCTGCCTTGTCTGAAAGAGGTGTGTCTGTTTTCTAAAGTCCTCCTTTTTGTGCCAAGGTTTCTGTTGTATCTTTTTTTCTTTACATTTATTTTGTGATTTTTTGGTTCTTTTGACAGCTTTTCTTGTGTCTTGCTAATAGAAACACACAGTCCTAATGGAAATGAGCTTTCCTCTGTTCTTTTTCAATGACATTCAATTCCAGGTGCAGTGATTTGACTGACTCACCACAGAACTATATTATTATATTATTGTCATTAGTGTAATTTACATAGGAGAATGAACACTAAAGGGAGCCACAGGATAGGAGCACAACTGCCACCCCCTCTGACCACACAGGAGAGTGTGCTCTCCTGATGTCACCGCGACAGGACCAGAACCACAGAACAGTGAGCCTGCTTGAGTGCTGCAAGCAGAAGATATTTCATATTATTTCCAGTTTTTTTGCACCTTTAAATACGGTGGGGGTGGATACTTTGTATCGTACATGGGAATTGTTTTAAAGAAAGCTATAATTTCTCTGAACTCAACCCACTGGTTTCCAAGTTGTGTAATATACTCTTGCCTGCAGCAAGTTTAGGATTCGACAACTTTTGCGTGCTCCTTGACCCCCCCACCCACAACTGGGAAAAGTCACTGGAGTGCTGAGTAACTACGGGGCAAAACTCAGAAATGATGTCTTTCGGACTGTCCGTTATGCTCACCAGCTATTCCACCATTTTTTAGTCCTGTTATGGTAGCAAAAAAAATGCACCTGTCTTGTCTTGTTTCCTCTGCTGATAAGCTTTTTACAAGCAAAATGAAGACAAAGAGAGCTTTGAAAAGCAGATACATAATAAGAAAGGAGATGTTCCAAACTGGACTGCTTGGGCAGTGCATCACACGATGTACCATTAAATTCATTTCAAATTTTGTACATCTTCTTATGTGAAAGGGAAAGACACTTTTTATGTGTTTTTGTTGGTTTATGCTCGACTTTCCGAACAAAATCCAGTCGTGGCATTTTTTTCCCTAATTTTGTCTCAGGCTTTAGTTTAAGGTCTGTTATCTGTTGTAAATACTTCCAAGTGTAATATATGTTTGTACAGGTGCACACACACACCACACAGGCACACACACACACACACACACAAAGACCCTCGCACACATTCAGGACAGAAGTGGGACCATGCTAGAGGTTTTACTGCAGCATGAGTGAAAATGAGGCACAGATGTCAGACCACAGCAGATTACAGGAACCTATGTTCACCGTATCGACGCACCAAGATACAATCCACGGCTTCCAGCTGCAGCTGGACATGACGACTGGTTGCCCTCATACAAATGAGCACATCCCTGGATATTGGACAGCACTGGAAGGGAAGCTAACAGAAAGAGAGTAGTGGACCTCTGAGGATGTTCTTTGATTTCAGCATTTAATTGCGACTGGGGGCTGTGGCCGTCTCTGCTGTAACCCCCGCATGTCCAGCATTGTCACTATGGGTAGCTGTCTGCACACGCCAGCATGAGGGCAAAGGTCCAGACTGTGAAGCATACGTCTTTTGAAACCCTGTGCAGTCTTCTGTTCTCACTGTTTTCATTTTTAAGATTACGACCAGATATTTTCAATGTTTGCTCTTTATTTAATGAAGTGACCATCTAGCATTCCCTCCTAGCAATAGTCTTCCTATCAATGATATACTGTGTTCATGCATCCCATGACAAATGATGATAGTAATAAAAATAATATTATAATCAATCTGCATACAAAATGACTTTTTTAATAAAACACCCTTTAAAATTCAGCCATTGTTTTTTTGTTTTTGTTTTGGTGATCTTCCTACCAAACAATCACTAGTAGAAGAGGATCTGGAAGGGTCTCGTTTGCTCAAATCTGACTGCTGTTCAGGAATGATCTGCATACAGTGTGCTCCTGTTTAATTCCAACCCCTGCTTTCTGCATTCTGCACGAGATGCGGTTGCCATGGTAACACCATTGCTCAATCCACATGGAGACGCGGGTCGCCCAGGTAAGGATACTGAGGAAAACAAGAGTTTCCACTTTAAACAATAAAAGGACATGGCTTGTATCTTAACATTAGTTTGCAACTACAGTGCACCCAGTACTGTACATATACTTACTTATTATACTCTTTACCATACATCCCCCTAGGCAAGCCTGATTTAGTCATCATAACTAGCATCATACTCTAAGACATTTAACCAAAATTGTATGATTAACCTGATTTTTAACCTCTTCAAAAAGCCTAGCAAGGTATGTAAATTGAAGGCAAATCCCATTTCTTTATTCTTACCTGCCTTTATTCCTCTATTCCAGGGGTCTCCACCTCCGGTCCTGGAGAGCTACTATCCAGTAGGTTTTCTCTCCCATTTGGCTTCTGATGAGCCACATCTACTCCTGGTATTTACCTGAGAGCAGGTGTGGCTCCTCAGAAGCCAGGTAGGATAGAAAAGCTACTGGACGGTAGCTCTCAGGACCGAAGTTGGGCTCTATTCCATATGATATTTTTCTGTGCCGACGATTCCTTCTTCATTCCGTTTATTTTTGCAAGATGTGGTTTCAAAAACACCTGACTATGGATTTGGGGCCAACAGCCAAAATAAAAGCCAAGTTATCTGTGGCTCTGAATGTCCCTCTTCTCTATTTTTCTCTCTTTTCCTTTAATTTCTGTATGCCAGTGGCTCTGGCAGCTAGCACCACTATAATTTCTCTGAATTACAGTGCTTTCAGCCGGCACACCACTTAAGAAGGTCATGGGTGCAGCCTTTGGGCTCTAATGAGTGCCACACGGCAATCCAACCGGACCGCACAAGTCATATGTGAAGCTGAATACAGAAGCAAGCCAAACATTTTTGTAGAAGAAAGACCTGTTTCTTAGTGAGTTCCATTGAAATCAACTTTCAAGGTTTCCGACTCAGACATTATCCATTTGATGACTGAAACAAGCAGTGAAGCTAATACATCATATTGTCTCACAGTTGTGGGTTACCCAGAATGCTCATCTACAACTCAGGGTGTAGGAACTGTTCAGGATTTCTTTTAAAGATCCTAATTTTTGCTGGATACTAATAGCCATTTACCACTGAAACCTAAATAGTCTCATTCAGATTTTCATAGAAGATCCTTAATTTCTCCCTTAACTAGGCTCATCCACTCTGATTCCAAATTGTCCTTGATTAAACATGTTCTGATTAAACCCAGACCTCTTCAGGGACATTGAATTATTTTGACTTTAGGTGGCAAATTTGGGGGGCGGGGGATTTTGCAGTCTTTTCCTCAAACAGATAACATGGATGTGGAATGAAATTGCACGGGACTACAGGGACTTAAAAGGTGAACGCTTTGGCATGTCCGCCGTGTGGTGTAAAGGTTAACCATCCTGGGGAGTCACTGGCTTCACACTTCGTTGCTGCCCCAGGACCACTAAGGGACATGCCTATTGGTAATTGGGCCTTAATGGCAGCAGCATAATTTTATGCATCAGGAGAACTCAGGCTAACTCAGTGGAGGCCTTTCCATTGTCTATAAATAACACTTGCAAAATGAGTCAACAGAGTAGGCCACTGTCCTGAGGGATGAAATCCCACTAGAGACGGCCCAGAGTTCGGAGGCCGGCTGCGGACAATGGGGAACCACCAAAGCAGTCGCATAGTATTTTTATCTATACATGTGTAACAGACAGAATCTCCAAGTTCATTAAATATTCCTTAAAATAATTATCAAACCCATGACAACTTGGGGGGCGGGGGGGGGGGTAAGCTTGCACGGCACGTGACCTTGTAGCATCACACCCCCCAGACTGTGGCTTTGAATCTTACTCCTGGCTGTGGGCGTGCGCATTTTTTGCAATCATTACATTGTGGGGACCAGATGTCCTTCTAAATATATGAATACATGGAATGTGTGTGTATGTGTGTGCATGTATGTGTTGGTTATATGTTCTGGCTATGTGTGATTGGACTTCCAAGTATTTACTTTCCTCCCACAACTAAAAAAAAAAAAACACTGTTGGTACTGCCTGTAGCGTGTGTCTGTGTGTGCGTGTTCGTCCTGTGCATTGAGGGGTGGCCTCCAGACTCACAGCAACTCCGGATGATTATGCATAGGAAACGGAAAACTCGGTACCTGTGGATGGACAATCAATAAGCCATGAATCTGCTGATTTGCAATACATGTCATGGCACACAATGCGCCACCACTGCTGTAGCCGCCAGCAGCATGTCAGAAGGGCGACATAGGAAATGTAAAGCTGGGCCTTCGTTTTTAAATGGAAGTTCAACTGGAAAAGCAGGTAAAGGAGCTCTCCCTCCACTAGCTGGGTTTGGCCATCACAGGCAGAGAAAAGCCAGGGACCACTAGAGGGTTTAAATGGGATTTAACATGGACTTTCCTTAAGGAGCGAGAAGCCAGCATCACAGGGGAAATTGACTTCCTTCCACATCAGCTGACCACACTCTGATAATGAGCAAAAACATTTACAAGCAAATCACAGCCTGCATGATTGATATGGAAGGGTCATCTAAAAATGAATACCAAGGTGAGCTGTAGATTAGAGAATAATAATAGTCAACCCTTCCACTTGGTGGGGGTTAGAGGTCCAGGCCCCCTTCGACCTGGAAAAGCCGTGTAAAATTGTTTAGTCCCCCTGGCAAGCAGAGTGAAGAGAGACGAGAACACTGAGAGATATCACATGAGATGCTGCAGTAAACAGCTGGCATCCTCCAAACCAGCACTGTGTATAAATTTTATACATTTATACAAGTTACTAAACTACTTGTGCGTCGTCTGCGGCTTTTGCAAAACTCCCCCAAAAATATCCCCATTTAATTTGTTTTGCCAACTTCACCATATATCGAGTCCGCAATGGGGAAAGCTGCATGCAGAAGGGTAGACTGTAAGCCCCAAATATTGGGGGTGCAGTTGGCAAGGTAGGTAGGATTGGCTCTGTGTGTATTGGTGCTGTGAAGGTTTCCTTCAGGTATCTCCATTTTCTGCCCCAGGTCAAAAACCATGTGGTTAGGTCAAGAGGCCACACAAAATAGCGCATTGTGTGAGAGCCCGTGCATCCATGCCCAGTGAGGGACTGGCATCCCCTCCAGGATGCCCCCTGCATTTACAATGATCCTATGCTCGATTAAGGGTTGAATGACAGCTAGATCTGGCCTTGCATTTTATTGCTGCACAAAAACAACACCAGTTTGGGTTTGCTGTTTAGGACTGAATTCTGCTTCTAGAAGTTAGTTTTTTTTCATTTTGGCTCTAGTTCCATTCTTTCAGTTTGCCTTATAATCTTCCCTTATTGGTATTTTTGGGACTTTGGCTACTGGGAACATTTGAGGGCACTCTTTATACCCTTTACGGTAACTTATATGCCCATTTCAGGAGTCAAAGAAACAGTCCATTTTTTCCAGACCTCACCCTCAAATCCACAGGGCGAACATTACTGGCACACGTTTCTGCACTCCAATAGTAATCCCTGGGCACTCCAGGGCCCGCTGTGCTTCCTCCAGACCCCCTCGTCGCAGACATCTGTTACATTCCCTACACACCCGGTATGCCTTTAACTCTGTAAAATATTACCCATGTACCCCCTGCCTCTCTAACATCACAGACTGCAGCTTGACACTTGCAATTAAATATTAATGTGCATTTGGTGCTTAGATTATCTTTAACCTTTCGTCTAGATTTAGTGTGGGAATCTGTTTATTTTATTGTGCTGGTTTCCCATTATGCGGTCTTTGCAGTAGTAAATAAATATAACAGATAAAGAAATACGCCATATGCCGGGTCATTTTGCTCATTTTAAAACAAGTTACCCCTACCGTGAACACATTTTAGCTTAACAGCCTGCACATTTGTTTAACCGCACGCCATTTCTGGTCGTTGTTGTGTGAAGCGGCCGCTGAGGAGACGCCCGCTGGGGCGGCACGACTCCCGAGGGACACACCTGGGCGTAAACTCATTAATTTCAGCACCTCCGGGACCTTCTGCTTATTTTTAGCGCGTTTGATCGCACCGAAAGCAAGCGCAGCGCAGCGTGTCGCCGCCACGCCGCCTGCCCGAGTGTGTTTTGCTTCGTTGTGCCCGAGGCGCTGGGGATCGCCCCATGACAGCGGCACGGTGCCCGGTCTGGAGGCAGCTTTCTTCCTCAAATTCCCGGTAGTATAAATAGGCTTGTCTTTATGCATACATGTGAATGGACGTGCCCATTTTCAGATCTACCCTTCCCTTTACGAAAGTGTTAAATGATTAATTTGGTGCCGTTGATGCTAAACGGGAGGCTGATGGATCCTCTAATTGCAGGACAGTTTGTCTTGGTTTGCTCGGGAGTCTAGACCACAAAGCTGCTTATTTAGGCTGTCGAGCAGACAGAGGAGAGCGTTAAAATGGAGGGAGAGCAGCAGAATTTCACGGTAGTGCGAGCCTTGTTGCCATGGCAGCAGGCAGCTAGCCGCTGCCCACGTGACCTGGCTGGTTAATAATGAGTGGGGTATGTGTCATGGGAGGACCACAGGCACCGTAGTAAAAGTGTATTGCGTTTTCTATGCACCAAACGGGCAACATTACATTCCTAAGCATGCTATCTTTATTTAGCAAGCCAGGTTTACGTTACAGTGGGCCATTTACCAGTGTCATAGGACAAGCTGTCAGGTTCCACCATTATCCCCCAGTCTATAGCTTGGTTACTGCTAGTTACTGTTGAATCTTAAATCTGTTGTACTTTTATTTATAGTGTAAACCTGTTACCAGACCTACCAAAACAGTTCAGTTTGTGTTTTCAGTGGAATCTCCGCAGATTGCAGTGTCTACATGGGCACCATGGTCATTCTTCCCTTATACAAAGAAATTATTTTATGTTTACTTGCATATATTTTCATTTATGTTCACCTTTTCAGAGGGACTGCTGTAGCTACATGCTTTCCCAGCATATCTGTGGACAGTGAATGTCAGTGTTGAATAAAATCCACCTTTATGAAAAACTTTAAAACACAAACCTGTAGGTTCCTCGCCAGCACAGATTTTCTGGGCACCACCTAAGGCTTAACATTTTTTAAAACATAATTAAACTTGGGGAATCAAACCGATTCCTTTTAAATGTGAAGTATACTTGTAGACATCAAATATTTAGCATTAATATTCACTTTGAGTATTTTTTTATTTCAGACTTTGCTAGCTTGTTCATGTTTCAAGCAGTAGTAATTTTTAAACTGATAATGGAATTATCCTAATTAAAAATGATATCTGGTGTTGAAACCCCCAAGCAGAAAATGCAGGAACATGTGTTAGAACTGTACTATCTGTACCCTAAACACAAACAGAGGATTCCTGCAAATCCTGTTTGCATTGGAGGATATGAATAGTATAAGACTAGGATGTACAGTAGATCTGTGTGCACCTGATAGAGGCATTAAATCTATTTTTTTTAGTATCCAAATAGCACTTTCAAAGCCCATAGATAGTGAACAAAGTCTACTGGCAGGACAGTAAGATAACTTATTTATGGGTAATACTGAAAAGAGTGGAGCAAAAAATAGGAGTCCAGACCACTAGATCTGTGAAATGGGACCACAAGAGCAGATTCATAATGGGAATGATTGCATAGTATGGAAAGTCTATAGTGAAAGTGGGAGGGAAAACCATAAAGATGCTCAGTATCTCTCAGGGAGCCACACTGCTAGACAAAATATCAAGTGCCTAATTTGTAAATGTCTGGACGTGGTTATTATGTCTGTAAAGGTTGGCACCAGAGTGTGGTGGGCAGAGTGGGCAGAAGATGCAGACTTTATCCCTTTGAGGGAGAGAGAAATTGGTCATAGCTACAGAATAGTACAAATAAACATTTCTATGAGTGTGTCCAAACTATTGACTGGTATATATGACCACTTTGTTAGGTACACATAGCTTCAACTGGACTGCTTGAAGGGTAGTCCAGTTGTGTGCTCAGATCAATCTGCACACCAGTGTTATACTGAGCTATTATTTTGCTTTCCTGTTAGCTTTAATGAGTCTGGCCATTCTCCTCGGATCTCTCTCATAGGCGTTTTTACCCACAGAAGTGCCATTGATTGGATGTTTTTGTTCATCACACGATTCACTGCAAACTCTAGACACTGTGGCAGGTGAAAATCCCAGGAGGTTTCTGAGGTGCTGGAGCTGCCACATGCGGCACCATCAGTCGCACGCTGTTGAAATCCTCATACATTAGGCACTTCAGTCATTCTACGTAATACTTAGCCAAGCAGTAAGTGAAACTCTTGAGCCTGGCTGTGTGCTGTTTGTGCTCGGCTGCAGCCATGTGATTCTCTGTTTGGTGGGGTGGGCTTTTTACATTAACAGACAGGCCTACCTAATTATCTGGCCTGGAGGAAGAAGGGCTATGTCTTATCTGTGCTGCAAGCTAGTACTGTACATGACCACTGCATACTGTTGGCACTTGAAGTAGCTGTACCATTGTGCAAAATTAATCAGAAATGCATCAATAAAAATATGAAAGTGTACAAAATGCTTTAAGTAGCACAAATCACTTTTGATGAATGTAACAGGTAAGCAGCTGTGCAGGGCTACTTGGCAATAGAGTAAGATGTGATGCATGTGATTGCGTTCTGTCTCCTGGGCATGGAGCCACAATAGTCGGCACATAGTATTATCGGACATCAGTTCGGCTAAAGGAAGAATCGGCCAGAAGATATCCTGAAACTTCACAAGAGACTAGAGCTGTTGGTGAACTGAATTTTACACAGGCTTGTTTCGTCACATTGCTGCCTTATGTCACACACACAGTGTAGCTGTAATTAACCATCTAATACTGGTGTAACCTGGGACGTCTCGTGTGTGTGGTGGAAGTGGTTACTAGATATTGGAACTGTGAATGACTGCCTGCTTAACAAACAGTCAACAACAAGATATAGATGGGGGAGGGGACAGTAAGCGTGCCGCTAGAGATTTTGGGTCCCGTGAAAGAGTATCATATTGGGCCTTCAACCCAGACCAGTCTAATTATGTTTGAAAATTTTTAGGGCCCCTGTCACTCAGGGGCCCTTAGAATTGTCCTGTTTCTCTCCTCCCCCCTTTATAGCACCCCTGGGGGGCAGACTCTGGCTTTAGAGTGGTTTGCAGTAGCCCGATTCTATGGCTGCCAACTCTGGGAAATATTTGTCCAGGAGTCAGTGTTGCCAGATCTTAAATACTGAAGTATCCTACCAGCAGCTTAAAATTATCGTATTTTGAGAAAAATGATCGTACTCACGCAATTTCCATTCTGACGTTGCTCAGAAAATCTGCTCCAATAACAAATATTATCATAGACTATGCA
>JABFDZ020027079.1:0-13032 GCA_019775955.2 Pollimyrus isidori
TCATAAATTAATTCATAATCAATTCCCTTGAACATTGGTGGAAAACCATCCCCATTTGAGTGTGAATTCCTACACCTGTGTACAATTGTATTGATCCTCTTAACACAACCACTTGGATTCCCCCCTCTACTCCAGTACCTCTAGGTAAGCTGTGATCATTCCTGTTAAATTGGTTTATACAAACACCCTAAATATGTATGAATTCAAAAGGGACTCTGACTAATACTTTCTAATGCCTCTTCTAGAGCCGACACCTTATCGTGGTGGAAGGGTTTGCATGTTCCAATGATCCCAGGAGCTAAGCTGCCCGGGGCTTTATGCCCCTGGTAGGGTCACCCAAGGCAAACAGGTCCTGGGTGAAGAACCAGACAAAGTGCAGCTCATCAGACCCTTATGATGAATACAAACAGAGATTCATGTTTTCCTTTGCCCGGACGCAGGTCACCGGGGCTTCCCCTGGAGCCAGGCCTGGGGGTGGGACTCGATGGCGAGCGCCTGGTGGCCAGGCCTACACCCATGGGGCCTGGTCGGGTACAGCCCGAACAAGGCACGTGGGTCCCCCCTCCAATGGCCTCACCACCTGTAGGAGGGGCCATAGGAGTTGGGTGCAGTGTGAGTTGGGCAGTGGCTGAAGGCGGGGACCTTGGTAATCCAATCCTCGACTGCAGAAGCTAGCTCTAGGGACATGGAATGTCACCTCTCTGGTGGGAAAGGAGCCTGAGCCGGTGCTTAAGGCTGTGAAGTTCTGATTAGATGTCGTCGGGCTCACCTCGACACATGGCCTGGGTTCTGGAACCAGTCTCCTCGAAGGGGGTTGGTTTCCACTCTGGAGTTGCTCACGGGGAGAGGCGGCAAGTTGGGATGGGAATACTTATTGCTCCCTGGCTGGGTGCCTGTACATTGGGGTTTACCGCGGTGCACGAGAGGGTAGCCTCCCTTTGCCTTCGGGCGGGGGGACAGCTCCTGACTGTTGTTTGTGCTTATGTGCCAAACAGCAGTTCAGAATACCCACCCTTTTTGGAGTCCCTGGAAGGGGTGTTGGAGAGCGCTCCTCCCGGGGACTCTCTTGTTCTGCTGGGGGACTTCAATGCGCACGTAAGCCATGACAGTGAGACCTGGAGAGGCGTGATTGGGAGGAACGCCCCCCCCCAATCTGAAGTCAAGCGGTGTTTTGTTTTTGGACTTCTGTGCTCGTCATGGATTGTCCATAATGAACACCATGTTCAAGCATAAGGGTGTTGATATGTTACTTGGCACTAGGAAACCCTAGACTACAGTTCGATGACGTTTGTGGTCGTGTCATTGGACTTGCGGCCGCATGTATTGGACACTCGGGTGAGAAGAGGGGCGGACCTGTCAACCGATCACCACCTGGTGGTGAGTTGGCTCCGTTGGTGGAGTAGGAAGCCAGTCAGACCTAGTAGACCCAAGCGTATAGTGCGGGTCAGCTGGGAACGTCTGTCGGAATCCCCTGTCAGGGGGAGTTTCAACTCCTACCTCCGGCAGAACTTCGCACATGTCATGTGGGAGACGGAGGACATTGAGTCTGAACGGGCCATGTTCCGCGCCTCCACTGTGGAGACGGCTGACCAGAGCTTTGGCTGTAAGGTGGTCGGTGCTTGTCGCAGTGGGAATCCCCAAACCATCAGGTGGACACCGACGGTGAGGAATGCTGTTAAGCTGAAGAAGGAGTCTTATTGGGCCTTTTTTGGCCTGTGGGACTCCGGAAGCAGCTGATGAGTACCGGGAGGCCCAGCAGTCTCTGAAGCAAAAACTTGGGTATGGGAGAAGTTTCGCGAGGCCATGGAGAATGACTTCCGGACGGCTTTGAGGAGATTCTGGTCCAGGGTGGGAAAGCGGTGCAACGTCAACACTTTATAGTGGGGATGGTGCACTGCTGACCTCAGCTCAGGATGTTGTGGGTCGGTGGGAGGAATACTTTGAAGACCTCCTCAATCCCACTGACACGCCTTCCAATTAGGAAGCAGAGTCTGGGTACTTGGGGGTAGACTCGCCTATCTCTGGGGCAGACGTCGCTGAGGTGGTTAAAAAGCTCCTTGGTGGCCGGACCCCGGGGGTGGATGATATCTGCCCAGAGTTCCTCAAGGCTCTCGATGTTGCAGGGCTGTCTTGGTTGACACGCATCTGTGGCATCACGTGGACATCGGGGGCGGTGCCTCTGGATTGGCAGACTGGGGTGGTGGTCCCCCTCTTCAAGAAGGGGGACCGGAAGGTGTGTTCCAACTAAAGGGGGTCACACTCCTCAGCCTCCCTAGCCTGGTAAGTACTGAAGAGGAGGGTCCGTCGGATAGTTGAACCTCAGATTCAGGAGGAGCAGTGTGGTTTTCATCCTGGCTGTGGAACAGTGGACCAGCTCTATACTCTCCTGGAGGGTGCGTGGGAGTTTGCCCAACCAGTCTACATGTGCTTTGTGGACTTGGAGAAGGCATTCGACCGCGTCCCTCGAGGAGTATGCAGTGCCGGGCTGCCTTATAAGGGCTGTTCGGTCCCTGTACAACCGGTGTCAGAGCTTGGTCCGCATTGCGGGCAGTAAGTCGGACTCGTTCCGGGTGAGAGTTGGACACCATCAGGGCTGCCCTTTATCACCGATTCTATTCATAACCTTTATGGACAGAATTTCTAAGCGCAGCCAGGGCATTAAGGGTGTCCGGTTTGGTGATTTCAGGATTAGGTCGCTGCTTTTTGCAGATGATGTGGTTCTGTTGGCCTCATCAGACCATGACCTTCGGCTCTCACTGGGGCAGTTCACAGCCGAGTGTGAAGGAATGAAAATCAGCACCTCCAAATCCGAGACATATGAAACAGACAGACACCTTTACCCAAAAGGACAGCTTAACACTAATAGTTGGATGTTTCATTTGGCTTGGGTACCCCGATCAAGGACAAGCAATGAGCAATTGATACTGAGCACTTGTTGGAAAAAGGACAAAACCCCTGAATATTGTTGAAAATATGTGCAATTCTGCATGATGGCTTGGTGCCCCATCCTAGGTTTTTCCCTGCCTTGTGCGCATAGCCTCCGGGATAGGCTGCAGACCCTGTTAACCTGTACAGGACCAGCAAGTAAAGAAAATGGATGGAAGTGCAGTCCTCATTTTTACATTAAGACCAGAGGCTTTAAAAATGTTTAATTTATTGTTTTCTTCCATCACAGGCAGCTGCAAATCACCACAACCGATGTTCTGCCCTTGGTATGACTATAGCTTTTACAATGGGTGTTTCTGTGACGAGTCGTGCATGCATTACAGAGATTGCTGCCCTGACTACAATTCCACCTGCTCAGGTAGGAGCTCGTATTTTCCTCAGCCATCATTACCTTTGCTAAATCAGTCCCTTCTGAGGTCTGTTGAGACTCAGTGGTGTTTAAATACAATACGGTGGGTTTGCCAATGGGAGGTGAAATAGTTTCTCTCTTTTCCAGTGAAAGTGTCGCTCAACTTGAATGTTAGGCTCTGGGTTCTCACTACTGCGAGCGAGTCTGAAATAGAGTCGGCACTTTACAGGGTGAGTACTGTGCCCGCTCTGCGTGTGCACATTTGTGTGAGCAGTCCTTTGTGTCTGATGTGATGGTCGGGTGTCAGGTGGAGTGCGTACCCTGGCGTAACGTAATCGCACCTCATTGTGGACGGCAGTCTCGCTAGTGTGGGTAGAAATTATTAAACATAAACCTAAACTGATTGGCCAATGCAACATCCTTTTAGTGCTGAATGTATAGGACTGCAGGCAGACTCTGATCCTGTTCACATGATTAGAGACATGTTTCTGCAGTCAAATGGTAATACCTCGGTTCTCAAAGTCACTAGAACTCGAATTTCTTGAAAGTCGAACAAACCAATTAGACCTAAAACTCGATCTGAATAACAGAAGTTGAACCGTGAATGCTGAGATAATGTTAATTGTATGCCCCAGGAAATGAGTCTTACTACAATGCAATTCTTACTTGAATGTCTTCTTCACAGACTGGACGATTAATCAAATGAAGCAGTGAAACATTACAGTAAGTAACAATAAATAAACCACTAACTTACGTGTTGTTACGTCCTGCGACGTCCGCTCCGTTCCAGCCTCCCATGTGTGCCACACCCACCTCGTTACCTCCTGTGATTGCCTAGTGTTTCCACCTGTGTGGCACCGCCACTCACCTGTGTTGTGCTTCGTCTCTTGTATTTAGGTCTGCTTCTTTTCCGGCAGACGTGGCATAAACGTTGTCTATGTCGGTGTGTAAGGAAATAAACCCTTGTTTGTCCCCGCCCATCTGCCTGGATTCTCCCTCTCCCTCCGTCTTGCACACCGGGATCATAACAGTATGCCGCGTCTCCGTAAGAAGGAAGGATACCTCCGGCTGGCGGATTAAGTTATTCACTGAGTGGAGCAGCCGGAGGTACGGGAGGACCCCGGACTACATGGTCTAGCCAGCCGGGTGAGGGATATGCTCAAGGAGCCGGTGAGGTGCGAGCTGCTGCGGCAGCTTAAACGCAGGGTAACGGAGGCGAATGCGAGGCAGGCGGGATTCCCGGAGAGCTCCTGTCCTCGTTCGCCGAATTGCCCCAGACCCTGCGACACACTGGCTTGAAGAAGAGGCGAGGCAAAACTCGTAAGCGGCTGGCGGAAACAAGGGTGATCGTGCTGGGCACCTGCTCCGTCTTCCCCGCCTGGGAGAACGAGGGTGAGCAAGGGAGCCCCTCGTTCGACTGGGCTGAGGCCGCCGCCATGTGGGACTGCGTCCACGGTGAGCGAACACTTCTGTGGGAGACATGCCCCTTCCGGCCTGAGCGCCTGGTGAAAGGGGTGGGTCAGCCCGGTGAGGGACCCGGTCCCTCGGACCCGAAGGGCTCTTAAAGGGGCAGAGCCCGCCGCTGCCAAGCGCGCCGCTGCCAAGCGCGCAGTCGAGCCAGCTGCCCAGCGCGCAGCCGCTCCTGAGGCTGCTCCCCACGCAGCTCCAGCAGCCGCTCCAGAGGCTGCCCCCCTCGCAGCTGCTGCAGTCGCTCCTGAGGCCGCCCCGCCTGCGCCCTCACCCGCAGCCGGCGCTCCTGAGGCCGCCACGCCTGCGCCCTCGCCTGCAGCTGCTCCTGGGGTTCCCATGGCTGCTGCGCCGTATCCTTCTGGGGGCGCGCCCAGTGGGGTTTTCCGTGGCCCCGTTTGTCCCTGCTAGTCCCGCAGTCCCTGCTAGTCCCACCCGCGGTCCCTGCTAGTCCCACGGCCCCGCCCGTGGTCCCTACTAGTCCCGCGGCCCCGCCCGCAGTCCCACCAGTCCCTGCTAGTCCCGCGGCCCCGCCCACGGCTCTCCTGGTCTGTCCCGTCCGTCGCCTCCCCTGAGCGCGCGCCTTTGGTAGGGGGTTCTGTTACGTCCTCCGACGTCCGCTCCGTTCCAACCTCGTGTGTGTGCCACACACACCTCATTACCTCCTGTGATTGCCTAGTGTTTCCACCCGTGTGGCGCCGCCGCTCGCCTGTCTTGTGCTTCGTCTCTTGTATTTAGATCTGCGTCTGCATCTTTTCCGGCAGACGCGGCATAAACGTTGTCGGTGTGTAAGGTAATAAACCCTCGTTTGTCCCCGCCCGCCTGCCCGGATTCTCCTTATCTCTCCGTCTTGCGCACTGGGATCATAACACGTGTACTATTAGAGCATTTATGTCATGTATTAAAACTTTATTTTACCAGGCAAATTAACTGCAAACCAGTTGCCACTGCTTTACATGATATTCGGGAGAAATAGCAGATTACACATTGGAATTTCCTGCCATAGAAACGTCATGCGTGTAACTAAAATTTTCAGCCAATAAGGGCAAAGGTGTGTCGTCACGGAGGCCAGTTTGTGCAGCCGGTTGAGAGGTCACAATGCATCTAACCGTAATGCACTGCGTCAAGATCAGAAAAGAATGCGTTGCTTTAACTGTAAGCAAGACAAACGCACCTGATGACTGGACTGGGTAAACAAACTGAAACGTGGACTTAATACGGAGACTAAAGACAACAACCAGAAACAGCTGATCACATGGGGATCCCACACAAAGTTAGCGAGGGGGTGTGGCACATGGAAGGAGCGCATGATCTGGGAAGGACAGGGGCAAAGTTGGGATAAGATATTTATCGTTTTTGAAGCCATTAACAAATTCGGTTCATTTTGTGTTTAAATGCTAAAATGAAAAAAAAAAAATATTTAGGTGAAATTTTGAGGGGCCGGGAACCAATTAATTGGTTTTCCATTATTTCTTATGCGGAAAATTTTATCAGTACTTGAACTTTTTAGGATACAATCTGGAGTCTGGAATAGATTAAGTTCAAGAACCAAGGTACCACTGTACTGTCAAGGTAGCATACTGACAAAACATATCCACACTGTGATGTGAGGGATGTGGTGGCACCACAGCACCCCTTGCTGATGCTTATACTTCTGTTACAGGTTGCCACAGCTTAATCAGGCCTTACACAACCCGGACTACTACATGTGGTACTGGTGGCATGATAGCAGGTTCTTTAATGTGAGGGACACCAGCATTGCAAGGAAGCCCTGAATGACGCAGGCCCTCAGACTTGCTCGCCGCCAACATGGATGTCAGCTGCAAATATCTTAGGCTAAAATCAGCCCTTTATTTTAGATGATTTTGACAATGATTTTGATCATTTCCTGCCTCTGTCACCCTGCTGTTCACAAGCCCATTTTAGGTCCCCAGGAAACCAAAATAATATGGACTTAATAAATAACAATATTAAAATAATGAGCTTGATATCCTTACATTTACTTTCTTCTTCCTGACTTAGCATGATTTAGTGATTTCGGGTCCAGAGAGTACAAATCCAGACGAGGATTTTGTTTCAACCAACCAGTTGAGTACTCTGTGACTGTGACACTTTATATTCAAGTGGTTAGTTGAAACAAAATCCTGGTCTGGATTTGTACTCTCTGGATCTGGAATCTTCACCTCTGCCAATAATTAAGCTCAATGATTTCCCCCATCCTAAAACATCAAATAAAATGGATGAAATGCAAATTAACTTCTTTCTGCCACATGGCACTGACTTTGTAATAAATCATATATAAATAAATAATTCATATAAATGCGTTTGTTGGGATTTTCTTGGGAAGTTACGAAAGAGCATAAAGGATGAGTCCCAAATTCAGAGGGATCGGCCTCCCTGGGAAGGTGTATGCTGGGGAACTGGAGAGGAGGATCCAGCCATCGGTCGAACCTCGGGTCCGGGGGACAATGGGGATTCTGTCCGGGAACACTGAGCCAGCTCTTCACCCTCACAAGGATACTGCAGGGTTCATGGGAGTTTGCCCAACAATTCTACATGTGCTTTGAGGACATGGAAAGGCTATACGGGGGGTTCTGTGGGGGGTGCTCCAGGAGTATGGGGTACGGGGGCTATTGTTGCTGGCCATCAGGTCCCTGTGCAAACAGAGCTAAAGTTGGATTCACATCACCAGCAGTAAGTCAGACTGAGTGGGT
The DNA here is from genome assembly GCA_019775955.2 of Pollimyrus isidori. Classification (NCBI taxonomy): domain Eukaryota; kingdom Metazoa; phylum Chordata; class Actinopteri; order Osteoglossiformes; family Mormyridae; genus Pollimyrus; species Pollimyrus isidori. Next base: position 7,477 of record JABFDZ020027079.1, read on the forward strand.
GCTGGACTTCACCAGGGCTGCCCTTCTGTTCACAACCTTTAAGGACGGAATATCTAGGTGAAGCCGTGGGATGGAGGGGGTCCGGTTCATGGGCCTCAGGATCACGTCTTTGCTTTTTGTAGATGATGAGGTCCTGTTGCCGTCATCGACTGGTGACCTGCAGCATGCGTTGAGGTGGTTTACAGCTGATTGTGAGGTGGCAAGGTTGTGGATCAGCGCCTCCAAGTTGGATGGAGGTCATGGTGCTCAACCTGCAAAGGATGAATTGTCCTCCCTGGTGGAGGTTGAGCTGCTGTCCCAAGCAAAGGAGGTTACATATTATGCTGCTCTTAATCACAATGTGAAGATCCAAGTGTTTTGAGCACAGATGTTTATTACAGCAAACTATGCACCGACGTAAACACCATAAAACACTTTTACTTGATTGTGAGCTAAGAGGGAAAGTCGACTCTGAAAATCCTTGCTTAGATGGTCTCTCTTAAACCCTTGCGCAGTCTAAACCTCCAAAGCGGCTCCTACCAACTTATCACTTTTCAGGTGGTATACATACATGAGACAGGCAGTCGGCAACACGAGACAGGTGATAGAAATCAGGGAAAAAGACTTGGTAACGAGGTGGGCATGGCACACACGAGGATCATTCGGAGCGGGGCATGACAAGGTGTGCACTCAGTTTTGTGAGATACTAACTATATATATATATATATATATATATATATATATATATACACACACGCACGCACACACCTGGTCAGGATGGGCAGGAATACAGGAGTAGGGGTGGGCGATATAACCAAAATCTATCACGGTAGAAGCAATATTCTACCTCAATAACGATATATATCACAATATAGCAATTTGTATCTGGAAAGGCATAAATAAAAATTCAAACACAAAGAAACTGTTTTATATAATGTAATTTTATTTACACTGTGAATTGCAGCATTACTTTAAGTAAAAAAAACAACCATACCGTTTACTGCAATGTATTGTAAGTTTAATGTTTTTTTCTCAAAACAGGTACTAACATAGGCTATCATAGACTTGTTATAAGGGCACCTCTAGAATATGGCTGCATTGAGCGGCTTGTCCACAGATCTGTAGTCGTTGCGAAGTGAGTGACATCACAAAGCTCATTTTCTGCTTCGCTATGGCAAGACATGTATAAACTTGGCAATTCCACTTGGCAAAAATATTTGCGGCTTGGCATCACGCATCTCACATCCGGTGTTTTCACTAAAGCTTTCAAGCCCTCCTTTTGAACTGTGTGAATAGGTGCCATGTCTTTGCAAATGTGCGTTGTAATAGCACGCGTTATGTCTAACCATCTTTGATATTTCTTGTCGTAGAGAATTGCATTTGTGAAAGACGCCGTTATGGAAGTTTGCATGGGATTTTTGAGCTTGCAAGCGCTCTGTGATGATGTAGATAAGTGGGCTGAGGTTTGCCGCATTTTTTGACTTTGGCCATATTCGTTTGGATGCATGTATTTCAGATGATAGAAAAGATTTGACGTGTTTCCACCGCTTGCTAAAACAGTGCTCTTGCATACCTTGCAAATCACGTTTGTCTCATTCATAAAAGTTTTCCTATACCCAAACCAATTCCACACCACAGACGATTTTTCTTTACAATCTCCTCGTTGTTGGTTTCGTCACATGTACAGTAAGCATTGTCTATTGTCGGAGTGTATTGCGTGGTTACCTAACGTGCAACATCACGTGATCTCAATCGCGATTAAGATGATCAAAATCTCCACCGGTTGAAAAATTTCTACCGGTTAGTCGTGTCTACCGGTATATTGCCCACCTCTAGGCAGGAGGACAGAGAAGCGCTGGGGTATAATCTTCAAATGCCTTCCAACTCAACGCAGTACATATTGAGCTTCTTAGCTCCATGGACGCAGATGCGTTCCTGCTCGCTGTTCGTCATGTCATAGCTCTGCGAGGACGACCGAAAGAGATACTGTCAGACTGTGATACCAATTTTCGGGGAGCGGAGCTTTTGCGGTCATGGCACCACATCTGCAGACACAGCTGACGTACTATCAGATCCAGTTCAAGTTCAACCCACCTAACGCTCCACACTTCGGAGGTGTGTGGGAGAGAGAGGTGCGGTCTATCAAGAGCGCCCTTCAGGTGGCTGTTGAACATCAGACTATCCCAGAAGATGTCCTCTATACCGTCCTCACAGACGTGGAGGGGATCATAAACTCAAAACCCTTAGGGTACGTTTCAGCTGATGTGGCCGATCCTGACCCCATCACACCTAACATCCTTCGCATGGGGGCAGATCCGCCGTCTTAGGAACCTTTGGCTGGGCTCTCCATCGCTGACAGGAAGGGCAGTTGTGTTGATGGTGTCTTACTGCCTGACATCCCCGGAGGATCCAGTACTGCTGTCTTATTTCTGTGTACACGCGCTCTGTGCCTGGATGCAGGAGTCGTTTGTTAAAGTCTGGGATGAGTAGCCTTGTAGCTGGATGTTGCGGGACGAGGACAATTGGATGTATCTCTTCCATATCTGAATTCTGTATCCTCTGCAGTCTTCCCATGACTCCAATAACATATAGCGAGGGATCCCATTCTGGGGCCAGACTGGCTAGCCGACTATGGCTAGGTAATGCCTTGTACACTCTGAGAGCTGCAACCTCCTCTGGGAAGCTCTGAGCTTGACATCCGCTTAGTACTAAAGCTTCCAGTTCACGATAATTGACAGATTAATTGCCTACGGTCTCAGTCGTACCTCCTTGATATGCCTGTTGGGTAGCTTTCACCAATTCTTTCCATTAAATGAACTGGGTAGCATCAGGGATGTCCCTGGTTGATTTAGTTGTGGCTAATCCACAGAATGCAACGCCTTTGAGTTCAGTTGTGTTGCTGGGAGACAGATGCTTCAGCTTGCTCGACTAGTGATCGGCAGTCTGCTTGAGAAACGTGGGCCCTTGACTCCAACGGCTGGGTTCTGCCAGAGTAAGAAGGGACTCACCCCTCGTTATATCATCAGCAGGGTTGTTCAGGGTATCAACATACCGCCAGGCATACCTGTCAGTTAACCCTTGAATCAATGACACGCGAGTACCCACAAATACCTTGAACCTGCAGGAGTCTGATTGGAGCCACTCCAAGACCATGGTGGAGTCTGACCACAATGTTGTCTGCCTGATGGTAATGCTCAGCTCTTGCTGTATGAGTTTTGCCAGCTGGGCTCCAGCCAGTGCAGTGCAAAGCTCTAGCCGTGGCAGACACTGTTGTCTCTTGGGGGCAACGCAAGACTGAGCCATCACGAATGAAGTATGGATGATGTCAGCAGTATCGACCGTCAGATAGGCGACCCCTCCATATGCACGTTCTGATACATCACAGAACACATGGAGGTCATAGTTGTGATTGCTATCAGAAGAGTAAGGTAAGTATCAGCAGGGTTTTGCCCTTTTACCTTGTCGAGGTTCCTCAGTTCGCTTTCTCATATGGCCCATGCCTGTTGGAGGACTGCAAGTAAGTTGGGATCGTCCCACTCTTGCTTCTGGGCCCACAATTGCTGGATGAGCACTTTAGCTCACGTTGGGTAGGGCACAGTGAACCCTAAGGGGTCATACTCGCTGGCAAGTACTTGAGAGGCCGTCCGCATCGTCAGCACTGGGTGTTCAATGGGCCGGTGATGGTAACCTAGGGAGTCAGCCTCGCAGTTCCATCTTAAGCCTAAGGTGGGCTCCATTTAGTCTACTCGGTTCTGACAAAGCCACTGTTCTGTCGCTGGGGACCTTACTTCAGCTGGTAGATGGGCCACCACTGTCGACTGATTACTTGCCCATTGTTTGAGGTTGAATCCTCCTCCAGCTAGTAGAGCACGCAGTTGGTCCACTCTCTGCTTTGCAGAGGATATGCTGGGAAAGCTCTCAAGACAATTATTCACATTAAAGCTCCATTGTACTGACTGTAGAGTATCAGGGAAATCTTCTTGGTGTTCACGGGTATTTTACTGCAGAGCAAAGATGGCACAGCAAGGACTGCTTGTAGTGCCAAAAGGCAGTACCTGCCATTCTTACACATCTGGAGGATCGAGGCAACGCATGTCCCTCCAGATAAATCGAAGTAACGGTCGGTCCTCTGGCAAAAGGTGGACCTGATGAAACATGGAGTGGATATCTCCACTCACTGTGACTGGGTATTGTCTGAATCGCAGGAGAACACCCAGCAGCGATGGGCTAAATGCTGGGCCAGGTAGGAGTTGGTCATTGAGTGAGGTGCCCTGGTACCTGAATGAACAATTGAAGACCAGTTGTGGTTTGCTATTGTGGAACACCAGATGATGGGGAAGGTACCATGCTTTGGCTACATGTCAGACAATATTTTCACGGACTGGCCTTTAAAATGTGGGGGGGTAAATACGACGAAATAAAATGATACGACTGCCATAAAAACAAATATAAACCGTATAAAAATGAAACTCACCATTACGTTGAATTAGTGGGAGCCCTGAGCTTTTTTCTCAGAAACGAGCCGGTACCAGTACCATCTAGGCATAATTGGAGACAATGACACCCAAAGTTTTTTCTATGCGGCCCGGTACCAAATGACCTGTGGACTGGTACTGGTCCGTGGCCCGGTGGTTGGGGCCCTCTGCTTTACGGGACCGAGTGGCTAATTTCTCGTTCCTGAATGGCAAAACATCAAGTTTCCAGAGTTTCTCTACATTCCAAAAGAGAAGATCATCTGAGTTAGTGACAGATGAAAAGGCATTGTGGGGTGGAAACGTGCTCAGTGCTATATCCCTCAGCACTTTGAAGTGCCCATCCAAGGGCAGTGTGGATTGCCACCAGGCCGCCTTTAGTTCCTCCACACACTGGCTCAGTAGCTGTGATTAGCTGGATGTGATCTGATCTGATCAGTACCAATAGCTGCACATTGGAGAAAGGCTGTATGAGGATGCCGCGTAGGTGTGGGTGACGTTTCTGGAGCTTATGAACTAGGTAGGTCTGCTCAACTAAGTCCGGACCTGAGGCAGTAAAGGCTCCCTGGATCATGTAGCGGTGACGTGGATTACCTTTCAGGGAGACCTCAAAGTTGACCTTCAGGCTCCGGAGGTGCGTGACATCCGACCGCATGGTGCGAAGGGCAAGCATCTCACCTTCGCCATATAGCTGAAGCTGATGTACGGCCTTAGACAGGATCATAGTTCACTGGGCTCCATCATCTAGGATAGCGAAGGACTCAGTTGACCTGGTTTTGTTGTATAGCAGAACCAGAACTATTTTCAGAAGCACCTTGCCTGATCCAGTATCAGGGGTTAAGTAGATTCTACTCTCCAGATGAGGTGGACGTTGACCAATTCTGTGCTGCTCCATGTAAAACCTGGAGATGGAGGCCACCACAGTGTTTCTTAAGATTACATGACTTGGGCGGGTGTATACGAGCACATTTCCAGCACCGCCATCCCTCTTCAATCCACCGTGCCAGCTCTGTGGCAGACCTTCCTTTTTGGGGAAGATGGTGGTGCAGAGGGCAGTGCTGTCGTTCAGCAACCAGAGAGTTGCTGGTTCGAGCCCCGCCCGATG
>JABFDZ020027081.1:0-12904 GCA_019775955.2 Pollimyrus isidori
TTCGTTTTGCACTGAAACAGTATTACAAAAGCTCTTGGGAATAAAATGAGCCATTTCTTGTAAAAAAATCTTGATTAAAAATATATTTCAGCGGCACTTGAGTTCAATTTGTACACAAACGACAAGACTTTTGTCAGGGACTGTATGTCCCAAAAACAGCTAAATTTGTCCTGAAATGAGGCCAAAATAATTTTGGTATCTGACATTATCTGATATCCTGCCATTCAGAAGAATAATACTTCTTAAATGTAATTTGCATAAAAGTCTTGGGATACACCTCTTAGTCATTAAATTCAGGTGTTCCATTCACACCCATTGACAGAGCTGTATAAAATCAAACACGCATGCAGTCAGGCTTGCAAACATTTGTGAAACAATGGGTTGCTCTGAAAAGCTCAGTGAACTCAAGCGTGATGCTGTCATTGCAATACGTTAGTTTGTGATATTTCTTACCTGCTAAATATTCCACAGCCAACTGTAAATGTTAACTTGCAAAGTGGAAGCATTCAGGAACAACAGAAACTCAGCCAAGAAGGGGCAGACCACGTAAACTAACAGCGTGGTCGCCGAGTGCTGGGGCACATAGTGCAGAAAAGTCGCCAACGCTCTGTTGACTCCATAACTGCAGAGTTCCAAACTTCCTCTGGCTTTAACCCCAGCACACAAATTCTGTGGAGCAGACCTTCATGGAATGGGCTTTTATGCTACATGCCAGCCTCACATCACCACTGTCACCAGTGTTGTTATGGTGAAGTATGAAAAAGGAGGAATGATTCATGTACTGTAGCAACTCTCAACAGAGACAGTTTATTAAACAGAACAGAGCACAAAGGGAAAACCAGAAAACAAAGGGGCCACGAGCGGTTAAAACATTAGATAAGAACAAGAATTAACAATAAATAACCACAAAGAAAACGAACACTAAAAATACAGCTAAGAAACCATGTGGGGACTGAGCAAGAGGCAGAACACTAAAAACGCAGGAACTAACACATAGTAATGAAACAGGACAAGGAAACACATATATACACACAAATAACAGGGGATAGCAAGGGACAGGTGTGGGCTGTTACAAACAGACTAACGGCAATGAAGAGCAGATGAGGTCAATCAAGAGATTCAGAGAGATCCTAATACCGAGGAAAACTGAACATACTACAACCAGGGGACAGGGAACAAAAACAAGGGACTGTAGCTGAAATACACAAGCACGCAATAAAGCAAGAAAAACACTAAATAAATATTAAATAACAACCAACAACAAAAGAGCAGTCAGGACTACAGCTGACCGCTTAGCCTGTTAAGCCTCCTGGCAATCAGGGGAACAGGAAAACACTAGGAGTGAAGGACTCAGGATGGCCAGTGACATCTGCTGGCCAAACAGGGAACAGACATAACAAAGGAGCAGGACAGGGACCAAGCGTCGGATGCAATGGTGTAACACACGCCACCACTGGACTCTGGAGCAGTGTAAATGTTCCGTGGAGTGAGCAATCACACTTCTCTGTCTGGCTGTTTGATGGACGACTCTGGGTTTGGCAGATCCTAGAAGAACATTACCTGCTTGACTGCATTGTGCCAACTCCAACGTTGATAAGGGTATGGGGTTGTCTTTCAGGGATTGGGTTAGGTCCCTTTGTTCCAGTGAAGGGAAATCTTCATGTTTCAGCAGATCAAGACAATTTGGACAATTCTATACTTCAAACTTTGTGGGAAGTATAGCCCGGACCTAAACTCCCTCTAACACCTTTGTGATGAACTAGAATGGAGATTGTGAGCCAGGCCTTCACATCCAACATCAGTGCTTGACTTCACAAAAGCTTTTCTGGATGAGTGGGCAAAAAATCCCACAGACACACTCTGAAATCCTGTGCAAAGCCTTCCCAGATGAGTGGCAGCTGTTATAGCTGCAAAGATGGGACCAACTTCATATTGATGCCAATGCATGGGATGTCATAAAAGTTCCTGTAGGTGTAATCATCAGATGTCCCAGTACGTTTGTCCATATTACTGGTTGAACTCCTGTACACAGTACCCCCATAGAGTGCCTTCAGAAACTATTCAGACACCTCATCAATCTACACTCAATACCACATAGTGACAAAGCAAAAACAGAATGTTAGTCACACCGTGGTCAGGCACAGATCTGGGGGAAACTGCAAAACATCTTTTTGCAGCATTGAAGAGAACCCCCAGCCAAACTAAGCAGCTGGCAAAGAAGGGTCTTGGTAAGAGGTATGACCAAGGACATTATGGTTACTCTGAGCGCCAGAGATTCTGTGTGGAAATGAGAGAACCTTCCAGAAAGACAACCACCACTGCAACCTGCCACTGATCAGTAAAAGCATCAATAAAAGCCAAATGAAAGCCCACTTGGAGTTTGATCCAAGTCATCTGAAGAACTCTCAGACTATAAGAAGCATAATTCTCTGGTTTTATGAAACCAAAGTTGAACTTTTCAGCTCCAGTTCTAAGCACTATGTCTGAAGGCAATCAGATATTGCCCATAACCTGCACGATACCATCCCAGTGTTGAAGCATGGTGGTGATAGCATCATGCTGTGCAGATGTTTTTCAGTGCCAGGGACTAGGACACAAGTAGGATAAATGGAAAGTTGAACAGAATAAAGTACAAAGATGCCCTTAATGAAAACCTGCTCCAGAGCACTCTGGACCTCAGACTCGACTGAAGATTCCAGCCGGACAATTAGCCTATGCATAAAGCAAAGACAACACAGGAGTAGCTTACTGACGATTCTGTGAATGTCCTAGTGTAGCCCTGTCAGAGGCCAGATGCAACTGATCATCTCCAGAGGAACCTGAAACTAGCTGCCCACTGACAGTCCCCATCCAAAATGACAGCTTGAGAGGATCTGCAGAGGGGAATGACAAAAAATCTCTGATTCCAAGTGTGCAAAGCTTGACATATCATACCCAAGAAGACTCAAGGATGTAATCACTGTCAAAGATGTTTCAACTAAGTACCAAGTAAAAGATCTGAATATTTCTGTCAATGTGATGTTTCAGTGTTTCATATTTAATAAATTTGTACAGATTTTTTTTTAAAGCCGGTGTCTGGATCTGAACACCTTATGAATGCACTGTATAATGCTTTGCCCTTTACCTATGTAACCTATGGGCTGAGAGAGACCTCTTTCCATTTTGGTCATGTAAAATCTTATTTTACGACTAGGCTATTTCTAAACCGGCTCAAGTACCAGCAGGGTCTGAGCACGGCTTACCCGGACGCGGAACCAGAACCATTCCTTCTTTTACGTTTCTCTCCGGACAGTAAAACGTGTCCCACGTGCTTTCAACATGGCGAATCATCTGCGTTTCGTGGCGCGGACGGTTATGGTACAGGATGGAAACGTAGAAGCGGCTTATCGCGCTTTAAACAGGTTAGCATTTTGTTATCTTGTTATATATTTGTCGATATGAGTATGCAGCGTTTTCTCAAGTTGATCGTAGCTGGTAAGCTGACGAATGAGGAGGGTCGTCGGTCATATCACCCTTGATAGCTGAGATTCTAACAATGTTCCTTATTGGTGGGAAAAATACAAATTGTTCATTCATAAATGTAAAATTTTATTTCGATTTGTTTGTGTTCAAAGGTTAATCCGATTGCATATTGATTAATAAAACTTTCTTCATCGCGTTTGACAAGTTGAAAAAGCTCTTAAATGAATTGCCAAGTTGGTATCTGCTAATTATAATAATTGCGTGTGATAGATTTTATGAAGCTCCCGAGGTGTCGTTCTTTGTTTTGATAAACAAAGAAACGTGTATCTGACACAAACCATATGCCTATGTTATATACTTTAGTGTACGTGGTTTTGATTGGTGCCTAGCTCTAAACCCGTCAATGACGTTTTAAGTCTTTGAAATGTAGTACAACAGCAGATGTATGATGACCTTACCCAGTCCTTTTATTCTGCTGTGAACTTGATTGGATGTTTCTTGAAAATGTTCTTCTGTTCGTGGGGAAAATGGACTGATTCAAAGTAACATGCCAGGATGGTTAAATGTAAAACAAAAATCTATTCTTTTCATAATTGTTTTTCCAAAGAAATAATTCAATAATCTCATAATATGGCTTAGCTCTGTAATGGCATTGTTTAACACATAGTCAGAGACTGTGTTAAAAAATGTGTTTCCCCTTCCCATGAATATTTATTAGGAGGCACGTATAAAGGTTTATTGAATCTAAATGATTGATAGTTAGAAAGAAGCATTCATTTGAGCAGAATAACCACACGATTATTCCCCTTTCTAATAAACATTCTTAATGAGCATAATGATCAATCCAGAGTTCAGTTGTGAGAACCAGTGTCTGCTTGCTTACAGCTTTTGGCCAGAACATTCCCACCACACTTCCTGGTTATGGGAGTTTCTCGGAGCAACCTAAAATGGCATTGCACCAAAGCTGAGTTCCATGTAGAAGCTCCTTTAGACTGAAAGGCTTAGATTGTTAATTAGACCTGTGAGTTTACAAAGTGTTACTCAGTGTTGGATTCACGAAATGTTCAGACAGGCTCCTTGTCTAAATTTAATAACTGATATTTTGTAAATGGACTTTGAAATTTTGCCTTTTTAAAACATGAGACTAGATCCTTCTGAATGTTATTATGCAGCCCTATCGTAGGATGACTCCCATTGGTTGGTTTGCTGTTTAATAGGTGGGCTTGGGCCATCCTCCTCTACAGCCATTGGTTAAATGGTTACTGAGAGGTGTAGCTTATAGATTTCATTCACAAATCCGTAGCCCAACAACTCTGTACATGTGCTGCCAGCTCTTAAAGGGGAAGGCGTTTCTACCGCAGTAGAGGAAAGACATGCTGGTGCAGATTCTCACAGTTTAGCTACAGAAATTAGGCAGCTTGCTGTCAACCTTAGTGTTTCATCAGTGGCTTCAGCATATCTTAAGAGTATCATGGGCTGTCTGATGGTGATAAATATTTCTTCTTCTGTGATGGAGAAGTTACGAAAGCTGTATAGGCTCTGTAACTTTTTAAGGATCAATTAAAATAACTTATCATTGTTGCATGATTTGACCCAGTAAAGACGTGTCAGTTCGGTCCTTGCTTAGATGGGATGTTTGACGAAAAATGGCTTTGAGTGTGTGTCACAGGCTGTCCCCTGTCCCCTCACCCATGCCTGCAGGGTGCTGACTGTGGACGGACTCATCGAGACGGTCCGACGCAAGCGCTACTTCGAGAAGCCATGCCGACAGCGCCAGCGGGAGCATTACGAGGCTTGCCGGCGCATCTACAACTCGGAGATGGGCCGCAAGCTGGCTTTCCTCTCTCGAGCACACAGGCGGGACCCCTGGCTGGGCTGCTGAGCAAGGGATGGGCGGGACGGGGTCCCTTAACCCTGCTGCTGATTGACCTGAGACTTCCTCCGCCCTGAATCATCGAGACTTTGTTTAAATGTTAAAAAAAGATGTAAAGTTTGAGTCTGTCATGTTCAGGGAATGAACCCTGTTTGGTCAGATTGTTACCTTCTCCTTCATCTCATATTCAGTCCCCTTATATTGTGTCAAAAAACCATATTACCTGTTAAATGATTGATAGGTTGTTCTACGGCCTGTATAAATAAAATGCTCTGTCCAATGTAATACTGGTTATGTATTTTTGTCACCGAACCTATTTACAATCTCAAAATCAAATCTATCACTTAACCACGACAGGCTCAGAGTAGAATAGAGTATAAGACAGGAAAACAGTCAGGATGGGGTGTCAATCTGGAGGAAGGTACACATGCACACCACAGAAGCCTACACAACGTGGGAAGAGCATGCAAACTCGACACACAGCATGAGGGTGGTCCCACCCTTAGAGGTGAGGTGGCAGTGTTCCCTACTGTGCCACCATATAGCTGAAATGTTCTATATTCTTGGTTATTAACATGAAAAAGTGTGTATATATTATCATAGATGGATCTGAGTATATTATGTTTATGCGGTATTAACAGTGGACGCCAGAGGGCGTCTGAAACTTGTAACTGAACTGCCTCTTTCTGTCACAGGGACATGACTCTTATCCCCTGATGTAGTACCATGTAAATACTTCATAAAAGTTATTTTAAAAGTAGTACAATAGTGAACTTAAGTGCCGATTCAAGTCTGAAGAAGTGGCATATGAACAATTTTGCTAAGACGTCTAATAAAATGCTTGTCGGCAGCACGAAAAGAAAACCTAATTCAATTGTTTTCGTATAAAAAATATCATTTTGTCGCAAATATGGGTTTATCCGTTCTCTAACATTATTCCACCCGAAACCTAGGATTATGAATTTATGCGGTCTTAAGTGTGCATCAAGGAACTACTTAGAAATTGTTATATATTTGTTAATACAAGACATGCGAAATATGGGCAGTGGTACAGGGTCAGATTAGCATTAATCATTTAACTAATCGATACAATCAATAAATACTGAAGATGGGTATTGCGAGACAGTATTTCTACATCTGTCAAAGTGCAACGTGGACGTGTATTTACGTGCAGGGTGCTTTAGCTGAAGTCCAGGTGTCCTGTGCTTTTTATTTGGATACCTAGATATGGTGAATATTTGTGACAAATTTTTGCTGGCTACTTCTGTGCCCGTATTGTAAATTGCATAATGTGTTTATCCTGTTTTGTACGTACGCATACATTTTACACATAATCTAACCACCACACCGATCATGTGCCTGTAACTGCACACTGCTAGATCGTAGTACGCAGCCCTACATTCGTTACCACATGCATGGGCGTGGCCACGCATACGAGGAGTCTGCCCAATCAGCTAGCTGGGTATCTCTCACTGGTTATGTCATCCACCAACCAGAGCGCGATCTCGCTGGTGTGCGGCCAATGACTGATTGATCGCCGTCCGCACACTGTTCTGCACGTGTAGCCTCGCACATGTTGACGCTTGCAATAAACTGGAGGAGAAGACAGAATAAGCCGAAGAGAAAGCGAGGGGAGTCGGGAAGAGGCGATCGTCCGGTTGGCTTCTCGTGTTAAGACATTTCTAGCCACTGTATCGACATTATTATTTATTTTTCCAGATTTGCAAATAAATTGTACTAACGTCGGTCTCACTGACTATTGTGGTTCCGTCAGTTCATGGTGAGTTATTTTTTTTCATTGTAGATTTGTTGTTTGTAAACTGGCTAGTTTATTAGCCACATTCCTTTGCACAATTCTTACTGTAACGTTCTGCATTAACATCAGTTTCGATACGAGATTGATGTCCGTGTTTTGCATGCTTATGTGAATGTATGTTAGGCGATGGATTCTTCACAGGGATATCTTAGATTAAATAATTTTTTTTCCATGTAATTTTTACAATCTCATGTGACAGGGTACCAGTCTACCTCAGATAAGGTATTTATAATTCTATGATGACCCTTAAACGTATCATGGAGGGTGTTAAGAAAAGCAGTTGTGGAGTTTATTCTGCGTTGACCAAAATGTACTCTAGTAATCATGCAATTTAGCCATTGAAAATGTTATTAAATGCAAACGTTTGGCGAAAGTATTTGATTGTACAGAGAGACACAGCTGAATTTAGATAAATATATGTATATTTTAGGATTAAGAGAGAAAACAAACCCGTTTAGGAGACGGTCACAACAACACAAACATTGAGGCACATGACAGCTACGACACACAAATACCCGTACGGTGTCACCTAGAGCCGGCAAAACCACGTCAGGGTGGGGTGACATGAGGACAGAAAAGAACAGACCTGAAGCAAATTGGAAGTAACTATCCGGGCAGAAGTATTTGTAATTTACTAGTAGTTGGTCTTGTTTGCTTTTAATGATATATGCATGGGAAAATGTTTAAACGCATGCGTAATTATGCGTGTCACACGTAGACTTTGTGCAGAAGAATTCCTGTGAACGTTCGCGCAGGTGACATTAAAATGTGCCTTGTGCTGAGTTAATGAGCGTGTGTGTGTGTGTGTGTGTGTGTGTGTGTGTGTGTACAGCGCGGGCAGGGCTGCTGGCTGCATCGATGCACGCGCCTGCGGACATGCCCGCGAGCTCACGTGACGCCTGTCTGTGGTTTTCCTGTCCAGCGAATTTTAAAGCCAGTGGGGGCTCCTATGTTTCAGGAGAGAGTAGGAGAGGAGGAGTGAGAGGGCGGTGTGGGTTGGAGAGAGTAACATGGGAGATGGAGGGAGGGAGTGGCAGGGGAGGGGGCTGTTTGTGATTCAAAAATGGGGAGAAAAACAAGTGGAGACACAGAGGACATGTGAGGCGTGGAGAGAGTGAGAAAGAGACCCCCAGTTAATGGGCCAGATAGCCTCAGCTCCCACTGCCTGGTTTAAAGAATGCCGGCTGCTCCATTCAGTAACCCCCCCCCCCGCTGTTAAACCCTTTAACTGCATTGTTGCAGAGGTTGACAGTGTGCATTTCCTGTAGAGTTCTCCTGGAGGTTGTTCATTACTATGGTCTCAGCAGTCCTCCAAACCCCCTTACCCCCCCCCCCCCCCTCCATAGTGATGCAGTCCTCGCACGGCTCCTTGTGCTCCAACGACAGCCTCTCCTTCAGCGACGTCGACCACATAGAGGAGGACGCAGACGTTTTCCTCCCTGAGGGCGTCGGCGAGCGACAGCCCGGCTACACACCCCTCCCCCGGCATGATGCCGGCGCCTCGAACCTGAGTTCATGGCGGCGCCGCCATGCTTTCGGGAACGGGGACAGGTCCCTCGGTGGGAACGACCCACACCGTGTTTTCCACTCCATGCTGGTGACCTCAACTAGCAGAGCAGACCGGGACAAGGGGAGTCCGAAGCAGACTGAGGGGGGGTCACGCTTCACCCAGAAGGTTGGTTTTAACCTTGTTTTTGGTCTTTAACTTTCACCGTTCCTATTAATGAAGGATCTTCCTGCGGTTCTCACTTGATTATATTCCTGCAAACCAGCCGGTTCGTCCTTTCACTGTCTCACAGTGTGCAGAACTTCAGGTGTTCGTCAAGCCCCTGCTCGACCTCTTGAACGGCCTTAAGAACGGCAGGTTCGACAGAGGTACACCGTCTCCCTCCTGCTTCGCCTCGCAGCTTTGCGCTTGCCGATATGAGGCCGATTTCTTAATTCGCTCAACCTGAATTTGCAATGGAGGTTATTTTATTTGATTGACAGGTCTTAACAGTTTCCAGCAGAGCGTTGCTATGGATAGAATCCAGAGGATTGTGGGAGTTTTGCAGAGACCCACCTCTGGGTAAGACCCTGCTGCCCACTGTTCCCTAACTTGCACCAATTTGTATCTTAATGGGTGAGGAGCAGCTCCTGTTTCTGGGGATGACTTCTCAGGCTCCTGTCTCTCTGCTCTCCTCCTCAGAGAGAAGCACCTCCACACTCTCCTCCAGGTGGAAGTGCTGCTGAAGCTGTGGTTCCCGGGTATCTCCCACCAGGCCCCCGCCGGCCCACAGCTGCCCTCAGGCCGCGAGCCCCCCCCAGTCACCCCGCCCCACAAACACAAAGACCAGCTGCACATACCTGTTAAGGTGGGTCCTTTGAACAGGAAGCTCACCGATCTGCCACTAAAAATAGACGTGCGATAAGTCAAGCCTCACCAGCCACAGCAGTTATTGAAGATACAGGCCTGTTGCTCTTCCAGTACTTCTTATACTGATATTTCCAGCCCTGGTTACTAACCCATGTTGACACGTTGCTGAAGATCATGGTTTGTGAGTGTCGCTCGTCATAGAGTGTATGTGTGGGTTATGTATATATTACATTGTGAGGACCAAATGCAATGTAATAACCTGTTGTTTTGACGTTACGTCCTTTTTATTTCAGTTCACACAAAGAGAAACTCAATTTTGTTGAGTTTTTTTTGTTGAATGTTAGGGCTCAGTAGGGGGTAAGGCTATCATGTTGGTATTAGGGTTATGCCCATAGAAATGAATGGAGAGTCCCCACAAAGTTATAAATAGAAACATATGTTCGTATATCTGTGTGTGTTTGTTTTTACACATTCCTTCCCCGATTTCTCTCCGCCTCTCTTCACAACTTCCTGTCTGTTCCTCATTTACTGCAGAAGCGCAAGCTGAGCTGGTCAGACACGGACAACACCTACTCACCGGCTCCCAGCTTCCAGCAAGTGAGAGTGGAAGAGGAAGGAAGAGACGGCCACAGGGTGGCACCAGCGATTGGCTCAGGGCAGAAAGGGGGCGCACTTACCGGGTCAGAATGTCCACTGGGAACTGAGAAAGACGATAATGTGGAATCTAGGGAAGGACAAGTATCTGGTTATAAAGTCACCCACGTGTCTGAGCCAAGCCTTACGTGGGTCCATGTTGCACCTATACCTAGCCCTCCGAAATCTTGCCCCTCCCACAACAGCAGGGAAAGCAAGCAGGGAAATTTTACTGTAGTTGCGATTACCCCTCCAACCACTAGGGGCAGTCCAGCAACACAGGACAGCTCCATCTCCTCTACCACCTCATTTTCAGATCCATGCCACCTTTCTTTCCAGCTCTACCAGCCAATGGGGTTCCAGCGTGAACTTGTTGCGGCGGAAATTGTGGCTGTGGGGGGTAAGGCCATGGAGATATTTCAGGGGCGGAGTAAGTCTGCACGTCTTTGAGGCTTTTGAATGCCATGCGTGAAGATGGGAGCCACACGCAGACTTGAAGATTGGCACGCAGGTATCCGGAATACAACCTGTGTATTGGATTTTTGTCACTGCACTAATTTCTTTGTTAGGGTGGAAGGATGTCGAGTTAAGGTGATTTTGAGGAGTAATTCTTTTTATAATATTTTTTTGTTGTTGTATCCATTTTCAAAGTTGTGTAATTGCTAATAGAAGGACCATCAAAGGAGTTTATAAGAAAAGCATTTTGATTTCCATGACAGAATCGTACCTTACGCAAGTACTATTGGTTAATCCACTCATCTAGGGCATGTAAGACCGTACTACCATTAAAAATTGGGTAAATTCCTCCACTGTGAGCTTATGACTGCTGGTAGTGTAGCAATATCAGTCTAACATTACAAATCGTGAACTGTGATGGTACGAAAACCGTTTACCTCATGTGGAAGCAGCCACAAGGCGTGAAGTATCACTATAGGACAACGTCCAACCTTTCAAAGTGCTCCTTGAACCAGGACATCAGTGTTATAGAAGGTGGCGGTAACCATGGTGATCTTTGTAAGCAACAGTGTTACCAGTGATGAGGTAGATGTGGTAGATCGGACTGAAGCCCCAACTCACAGTCTTTCAGCATCGAAGGCTACATTTATATAAAGGGCAAGAGTGAAACAGGAACACAAGTCTGCTTTGCAGAGCAACAGAACCAAGAAGCTTCACAATAAAAATATAAAAGCTGGGTCAAACTGCCAAATAAAATAACCCCACAGTTGGGCAGTTTTTCTCAAAGCATGTTCATATAACTGCTTTCAAGTCTCAAACATTAAACACCAAAATGAGTTTAGCGGACCGCTGTTGAGGCCATGGCAGGGCTAAAGTGGGCTTCCTGAGTCAGACTTGACTTTAGTATTTATTTATTCATCAACTTTATTTTTACATCTATTTATTTCTTTATTTATATGGTTATTTATATGGTCTCAGACTGATACAATATAAGTTATGTACCTTGATACTTTTGCGACAATGGATTGAATAAGTACATTGTAAATTGGATCACTGTGCCTTTTCAAAACTAGACATTTACAAAAGTGACTTTTATACTGTTTTTGATTGTTTTTTTATTAACAAAAAAAAACAAAACAAAAATGTGTTGTGCCCAGTGATTAGAATCCAGTTTGGATTTTCTCATAAGCCTGTGTAGTCTTAGGCTGGCTTACAGTGCCAGAACCACAACCCAACGGCACCATCGCGGTCCCTCCTTCAGTAATTCAAGGAAACGTCTAGTAACCTAGCTGTGTGAAATCTGCGTTTCATCCATACATAAGGAAGTACATGTTTGATGTTGCTGTCCAATCTGAGAGACTTGATTAATGAGGTTAGACCACAGGACGCGTGGCAGACAGATGCCAGCACACCTTGCTGTGTACCCTGAGGGGAAGCTGTTCTTATACCAGCATCGTGCAGCAGTGTAGCAGCCAGCAGCACCGTCTCTCGTCCTCGTCTCCTCCCCGTTCACCTATCCCCCCATTCCTCCTCCTCTTCCCATTTTTTTCACCAGCAGTTTGCACCATCCTCTATTTACTCCTGTGACTGTTTCTTAGACGATGATGTGGAATGAAAGCGTTTTAATAAACGACAGATTTTGGGCAGAAAGGCGCCTGTTGTTTTTCTGTGCTCGTCTGTGTGGTTTTGCGTGTCTCACTGAGAGACTGGGCGGTTCAGCTCCAGCGACTGAGGGTTAGGGTTAAGGGACCTCTTATTTGGTAAGCAGAGATTGGGGGGGAGGGTAATGTGTATAATCAGACTCAGCTGCAGTAATCTGTCAGGGATTGCGATGCCTGGAAACGTTTGTTTGTGTGGAGTTCAGCAGTGTCCATCTGTAAATGATAAGTGCGTGTGGAATTGAGTGTGTGCATCTGATGCTGCAGTAATCATCAGGTAAAATGCAGAACAATATTCAGAGTGATGTGCACCATGTATTACCCCTTATCTATATACAGTATACAAGAACACTGGAGAAAATTATATATGAAGAACAATAATAATAATATTTTTGCAGTGCGTTGCAGCCTGGTGACACACTGGCTGGCTAATGCTCTTGCAGGCTCGTGCTCTGTGACACACTGACGGCATTAACATCGGGCTGGCCGCTGGAGACTGTCCCTGCACACCCACCCCCTCCCTGCCCACCCCGACGGCCTCTACCTCCCACCTCACTGTCCTCCACGTCGGCCAGTACCTCCCACGTCCCTGTCCTCCACGTCGGCCTGTCCCTCACCCGTCCCTGTCCTCCACGTCGGCCTGTTCCTCA
>JABFDZ020027082.1:0-12886 GCA_019775955.2 Pollimyrus isidori
CAGGCATGGAAAGGTGTTTTTAAAAGAAAACCTGAAACCGAACATAAAAATGACCGTTCCCTGAACGTTTCTACAGTATGAGATGCAGCAGTGCTCAAAGACACAACTTATGTTCCAGATGGAACTCTACCCTGGTAAATTTGATCATTTCATTAAAATCTGTAGCAGTATAATTATTAACTATACAATGATTGGAAAAAAAACCTGTCAAATAAACAATCTAAAAATAAAAAGAAATGACATGAAATATATTTTGCATCTATAGAGTATGAATTCATGCTATTGACGGTCTGTATTAGATCCTCACCATTCCTGTAAGGTACGTGTTAGGGTTCTGATATGTTCTTACCAGGTGCTTTATGTTGGGAGAGGCCACATGAGAGGGAGGAAAAGCGTAATCGGCCACCTCAAGGTCAGGATGTAAAACCTTGTGAGAAAAAAAAAGACTGATCAGCTGATTATTCTGTGACACATTTTAATGTCATATAACATCTCCTATATGAGCTGTAACGACTGTGTGTCAAACATGCTGAATAAAATTTCACCTTTCACCCATTCTTCAGAATTGGGCCAAATCATATCATACCAAAAAACATTTTAAAATATTACATGTAATTATATTTAAAATATTTATATGCATGAAGTTAATAAGATTTACATAATTATTGGTCTGCCAATTATTGGTCTGGAAGGTTGCTGGTTCAAATCCCGTGAATGCCAGGAGTGATTCTATTCCATTGGGTCCTTGATCAAGGCCCTTGACCTGCAATTGCTTCATCCTGGGTATGATTTTAATCTATATCCAGCCCTATGAGGTCCTCCAATTTACAGGGAATAATTTGGGGATTAGTGGCAGGATTGGCACTCCAGCCACTGGAAAAAACCTCACACTGGTCCGTTCGGACTGGTGTGGTGCTGAGGTATCTCCCACCACATGGCTGCACTCATGATACATGCCAAATCTAGACTCATCAAAGCTTATGATGAGCCACCAAAAACGAGGCACTGACACGCAGCAGCAAAACTACAATAAGAGCTTTGAGACTATTTAACATTGTGAAAATGCACTACATAAATAAAATTGAACTGAATATTTATATACAGTACTGTACTGTATTATTGCGTATTTGAATTATACATCCATCCATCCATCCATTTTCCAAACCGCTTATCCTTACTGGGTCACGGGGTCCGGAGCCTATCCCGGAAGCAACGGGCACGAGGCAGGGAACAACCCTGGATGGGGGGCCAGCCCATTGCAGGGCACACTCACACACCAGCCACTCACACATGCACACCTATGGGCAATTTTGCAACTCCAATCAGCCTCAGCATGTTTTTGGACCGGGGGAAACCGGAGTACCCAGAGGAAACCCCACAACGACACGGGGAGAACTCCACACACAGGACGCCCAGGAGACTCGAACCTGGGTCCCAGCGGTGTGAGGGAACAGTGCTAACCACTGCACCACCATGCCGCTGAATTATACACAGTTCTGTAATTTAATTTGTATAGCTGTAATGGATTTGAAATCATCAATACAATTAAGTAAATAGGGACACTGTTCGTTTTATTACCTTGTATTTATGCAATAAATACACAAATATCAATTACATGATAATCTGCCTGAGACATAAAGAAGAAAAGAACACTGGCTATAGTGATCATCTGCTTATAGTGATCAATTTCACCCAGGCACACATGATCACTATAAACAGTTTCCACTGTATTATAAATTTGTGTGTTTTTTTTAAATAAATTTTGTGTTGTGTTTTTGAGTTGACAAATTGCAAGCTCTCAGTGGCAAAATAATGCTGTTTAAAATTAAATGAAATCACTGGGAGGTTGCCCCATTACAAAGCTTAATAGCCAAGACTTTGATCTTTTAAAATATTTTTCCCAGCATGACTTAAATTAAAATCCACCCAAATATCATCTGCTAAAACACATACTGTGAATAGTGTACAAATACAGGGAAAAAACGCACACTTTTCAAAGTTCAGAGAAGCCTGACCCAAGATTAATAATTTTACTGCATGCTACAACCCTGGGTTCCTTTAAATCAGAGCTAGATAAGATTTTAACAACTCTGAGCTGAGGTGATGATGGTAATGGGGCATGGAACACATGAACACACGTCAATGAGGCTGGCAGGGCTCACCATGGACAGGGTGCCGTAGGTCTGTTGCAGCAGCGGCTCCGGCAGCCGGGACAGGTGGATGCACTCCGGGATCTTTATTGTCCCGCCATCTAGGTCAGCGATGACGACATCCAGCTGTGCAGAGAACAGGCATAACCAGCCAACTGACCCTTTGCACGCAGCTGCGCTTAAATCTCACAAATTAACACATCGGTCAAAGCCCGTGAACGCTGCCGTGAACGCTCCTGAGTCTAAAGGCAATTACGCGGATTCCTGAGCCGAGCGTATCGGGACACAAGATGCACAGAGGGCGCTAAGCTCACCAGGTCCTCTATGTCACTCTGGAAGACGGAGTGAACACCTATAATGAAAGGTGTCGGAGAACTCAGGACCTCCAGCAAGCGTGATGGCAGGATGGGAATGTATGGATAACTAGGGTCCAGAAAGAAAGAGAGGAGGAACAGTTATGAATCAGCATTCAATAAAGATTAAAGGAATTCCAAGAAAAAAATACAAAACATCTAAATTAGCATTATGTTAATAAAAGCATCTTCTTAGACAGGTAAATACTAACTGATTAGTGAACGGACAGACTTCACAAACAGACTGCATGGTAATTTCAGTGGTATGGACAAACTACAATTGCTACTCTATGCAGACAAGAAGAAGTGTAAAACTGAAGGTGTATGTATATGACATCATGCTGTGTCAAACCTATTACATTTTGGGAGGTAGAGGGTTAAACAGAGGCACCTCACACTGGAAAGATATGACAAAAGTACTCACAGAATACTTGAACATATAATTCCCATAAGGCCCTTTAAAGTGAAACAACCAAAAACAGAAACCAAACAGTAAAACTGAGGGAGCAGAGAAACTTGAGGAATACAGGTCAAACCCTACAGCAGGGCCGGCTGTGTCTCATCAGTGAAGACTTCTCTGGGCTTGGGTTGAAGAACAAACGCCATGGAAATGCAAAAAACCTACCAAATACCTGTGTTCTGCTGTTCTAAAATAAAAGTGCACACCAGCGCCCTGAGAGGCCAGCTGAAGTTGTACTCCCTTAACGAGAGGAAAACCTCACCTGTACTTCAGTGGGAACATGAGTGACTCCAGGGCACGACAAGCATCGCCCAGCCTCTGGTAGCTGGTGGAATGGAACAAAACCTTGTGCTCTGTCAGCACTGCGCAGAACAGGCTGAGGACATTCTGGATCCCTAAAACAGTAAAGATCAGGAAAAAACTATTTACATTTGCTTGTACAGCAACGGAATCCTTGAATCAGTCTTGAATCCCGTAGAGGCCTAGACTACCCCAATTTCACTACAAGATGATTCAATTTAGAGGAGACTGCCATCATTACCCAACATTATGGAGGTGATATTAATACTGAAATCAGTGTAACTTAGACAAAGGGACTTTCAGACAGCTGTGACAATGTGATTTCACGACATCAATCTACTTTAACATCTACGGTGTAGGGGAACCAATATTTCAGTACCAAGTCGAGGCCAAAATTCTGATGATACCGTTTTTTCTGGAATATTGTAGTTACCAGGGATTCATCTCTGACAGACCAGATGGGAGCAGTTTATACACCCTAAAGTGTTCCATCACCCATTTGAAGCACACTACTGTCCCGTTAATATATATATATTTTTAAATAGGATATACCGGAAATTAACTGCTTATTACTCTTGAACAACTTGTAATACTTCCATGAACATGTCTAGTTCAAATCCTGCCAGTCATGAAATTTTAATAGATTACAAACTGATATCTAAAATTGGTACATATGTAGATTGAAAAAAATATCTACACTGTAAAATTTGTACGCTGCCATAAATGATTTTGTGGTTTGTTATTGAGAACATTCTGCTTAACCCGGCAACCCTTCTGGTGACACTTTTCTTAAAGTTACAGACCTACATTACATTCATATTTAAGCTCATTCCGATTCGTGACATAATCACTTCGTTGTCTTTGATTTTCCTGTTTGCTATTTATTATTTCCATATTTTTTTCATGTGTCTCCTGGGTATGGTAATCATAATGCTGTACCATGAAAAGCTGACTGTTTGTATTATAAACACAATATACTGTAGTTTGTTTTAAAGCCTTGAAGGCTACAGGCTACTCTTGTTGTTTTTTAAAATGTTCAAATGTTTTTTTAACGAAGGAGAGTATGTTGAAATACATGTAATTTATAGTTTTGTTTAATTTTTACCGTAGTACTGAATTAATTACCTAGAATTGTGGAATTTCACTGGTATTTCAGAGTATGAACTACTAAATTTCTGGTATCTTGACCAGCCTACTCCAGACTGACAGCATAGCCAGGTCTGTTAATTAAAAAATCAACTGCAATGTTTCAAGAGCAGAGCCAGAAACCATAACCTTACTGGGAGGGCAAAATTTCGGGTGACAAAATCACATCTTATCAGTTTCTGAATGACACATTGCATTTCTAATATAAAATTACTGAAAGAAAGAAAAATACATTTGCCACTGAACAGCACATTTCCTGGTACTGATCTGTCCATGCACACATGTACCGGTCAGACACGGTCATATTAGGACCACCTGGTCCCACCCGTGCCACTGTGGTACCAATGTTGTAATGCATGCACAGAATATACAGCATAATCCTTCCATTTGCCTTATCCTGTACAGGGCAGCAGGAATCCCTGCAGTCTGTCTAAGGTAGTGTATGGAACAAAGCACTCTCCCAGGATGGGGTACCAGTCCATCGCAGGGCACATACACATACTACATACATTAATGGATCTAACTGCAGCACGATCAATACGGAAACCCACTAAATTCTTGGCCTGTGCAGCACAGGGAACACATGCAGTCCTGACACAGTGCAGGTGCCTTTGAAATCCCTAAACTTCGGAGGAGTAGGGGCACTGCACTTGCCACTGAGTCACAGACTACAAATAATAATAACAATAATAATAAAACATTCAAAAGTGGAAATTGGATCACATCCTCAGAAAATTCCATTCTGACAGATTTCAAGTTTACAGTTCCTGTTATTCTTCGACTATCACACTATCACTGGAATCATAAATCACAGAAGAAGAAAAAACTGCTGACATAAATATCTTTGAATCGGTTCACCAGTAAACAGGAACATAATATTGAGCATTCAGATGGCACATGTCCTGAGTAAAATAAAGAAAGGAAACTCGACCTTCAGCTAGCTTATTTAGCAAATGCACAGAACTCAATAAACCCATAGTAAGGCCATGATGTACCTAAAGAAATATCCCAAGTTTGGTAATAATTAAGAAGGACTCCATGCACTTGTTCTATTGTGTCTTACTGCTGCCATGCAACTGATGGAGAATGCAGTTATTTGATAAATACAGACAACGTGATGTGTAATGTACTGGCCGTTCCAGGACTCAGCTTGGAGGCGATGGTTTCTTGGAGATCTCCAAGAAATTTAGCTGTACTTCTTTTCTGACCTTGAGCTGTTTACTTATCTGCACACACTTCCAGCCCCGCAAAGAGAACAGACGGCCACAGAGCAGAAATCACCCGGGCTGTTATTTCTCGCTCCCACTGCTCCCCTAGGGGCTGCTCTTCCTGCCCAGTGTGACACACACAGGAAATTTTTCTGCTCTGACTTTCAGCGTCAGGTGCTTTGGCTTCGCGTGGGTGGGACACGTGCTACCCCCCCCCCCCATGTCTCAGAAATTCCTTTCGAAGAAGTTCTCACCTGATTGCCTAATATAATGTGTCTCTACGCCATAACGCGCCCCCAAAACTGTTTTGCTTATACATTGCAATTTTAATATGACATATATATATATGTCATATATATATGTCGGTATCTATATTGCCACTTTCCCAGTTGAACAGCAAGAAAAAAACTAGAAGTTATTTATACGGCAAGTATTTATAAACATCAGCTGGATTTCAGAAGGTTTGCCCTTCAACTCAGAAGAGTTTGCTGCCACTGTTCTATATAAGGAATGGGAGGAAAAACATGGGTCAAAGAGCTTCTCATCAAATAGGGCAGCAGGTAACATCACAGTTAAGGACATAAACTTGTAATCCAAAAAGCTGCCTATTGCCTATTTATGGAAACAGAAAGGGGAATGCCAAAATTGTAAGCAGGAATTTACACAAAGTTGTGTTTTGGTTTTTTCTAGCACAAGGCTTACTTGGCCTGAGGTGACAGCAAGTAATCTGCAGTTTCACACAATTCTCAATAATCATTCGAAATCATACAACTCTCTCTACCCTGGTGTCCACGGGAAGGTGGAATGTTGATGTCCACCAACAATTTGGAGCAGACCAAAAATCAGTTCTCCAAGCGAGAGTCAATTTTTTTGTACCAGCACGTAGGACAATGAAGAAACACAAGTACTGCTAAGTAAAGTAATATCTTGTTATACAATAAATAAAATTTAATCAATAATACCAATAAAAATACAATAGTCATAATTCCCATTTATAGCTCAAAACCACTGCAGTAGTTAAAGAAAACCAAAAGTGAAAACCGTGACAGAAATGAGGAACCTCAGAGTGTCCATCAAGGACAATGACACTGCCACCACTTACCTAACAACAGGGCTAAAGTGTTTCATTGTAGGTCATCAAAGTAGGTTAAATTACAATTAAGGAAGCATGCAACATTCTGCATAGTGTCCCCCTTTATGGACCATTATCAATATTGCGCTTCTACAATCAGAATAATATGTTACGTAAAATGACCTAGTAAGATGAAGACAGCAAAAAATAAACTGGGAAGCAACTATGATCTACAGAGATGTTTCTTCACAGATGGTGATGCTACGAATAAACATCCTTGTAATGTTGCTAAGAAAGAGTCATCAGATTGATTCAGGTTAGTGCTATATATTCAACCAACACTTAGCTATTAAATATCCAAACCTAGTGAGACCAAATCACCTTTGAAATACTAGTATTTCTATTAGGACAAATGAAAATACATCATACATATACAGAAATCTACTGCATTAGCCTTTCACTCAATATTCCAAAATTAGTTTTCAAAAACTGCAAAAACCATATCTGTGAATTACATCATTTCCCAGGACAGCTTCATAATTGATTAGGTATGTGGACGGAAGTAAAAATTTTCAGACATCTGGCCTTTTGACAGGACACATTCTTTGATAAATGTGTTGTTCATTAGCAGAACAATGCAAGACTGCAGACTGTAAATAACCAGAGAATATCGTCTTCTGGGCTCAGGGCCGATTCTGGGCCGGGCTGGGCCGATATGGACCGCTCAGTGCACGTATGGCTGGAAATCCAGGTCCAGAAGGCTCACTAATAGGATCAAATTATCCATCCAGTTGTGCTGCTTGGGTTGTGTAACATAATAGAGGAAAATTCAAGAAAAATTAAGGCCACAGTACTGGACCCCTTCAGGAATATTTTCCTCCCAAGAAACCTCATTTTAAGATTTTCAAATTTAGAAGAATTTATAGTACTCCCCAAATGAAGCAACAATTTGCTATAATGGTTGTCCTGTCATTTTTCTCTTCTATGCTATGAAATACTTAATTAAGCAGTCATAGCTATATGCACACTCTAGTCTAAATGATGCAAGTGATGCAGGCTATTAAATCATTTTCCAAAAAGGATTCCTTCTAACAAGCCAGCAAGTGATGTCAAAGAAATATAAGTGATAAGGTCTCAGAAACACTAGAGATACCACTAAGTACAAAGGGCGATGACCCAAGGTTTATAATTTTCTTAGCTAAAGCTATTCTAATAAAGGAACTTTGTTTTTTGTTTGCATGAATAATACAATGAGGTGACTAACGTTCTTGTAATCTAATCATCTAATAACTTTTCGCGAAATGAATTGACCTGCACCTACTTTTATTGTCACCCAAATAACTGATTGTTACGACTGTTGGTTGTCGAGCGGTCAAATAGGCGAGAGGACCCAGGAAATCGGGAAAACGGGGTTTATTCATCAGACCAAAAGAAGGAAAACGTTAATGCCAAGTCTGCCGGAACTTACGCAGACGCAGACTAAATACAAAAGACAGGCAGGCAGTAACACGACACAGGTGAGAACAATCAGGGAAAAACGCTGGGCAAACGCGAGGATCGTTTGGAGCGGGACATGACACTGACGGCCTTTTTAAATCTTCAAAATATTGTTGAATTGTTCAAATATAAATCCACTAAAGTTGTTCTGGTTGACAAATTCAAGAATCTTTGTTGCCATTGTGCATAAAACTTGTTTTTCTGGCATATTTAACACACTATATGGGGGCTTGATTAATGTCAAGAAGCTTCTGATTAATTGTTCAAACATTACAAATTTCATGACTTCATGACAATTTCAGGAGGCATCTAGATAGACAACACAAGATCCTACTATGTCATGTTTGCAAAGGCTCATGATAATTTCTACATTTTGTCAAACTGATGATAGATATGCTATCAGTAATAATACTACTACAGTGGAAATAATATTTAACTCTTAATGTGCTTCATTAGAGCAGAATAATGTGCTGAACTTAAGCCCATTCAAAGAGTACATGTGATTGCAGTGGTATGTCTTGCTGCATACTGACAATTGTCCATGTTAAATTACACATAAAAAAGCTGAAGGACAGTGAACACACTCATACTAACCTAGCTGCTGGAAAAGGAGAGCCACACTTTTAAAGGTCACAGGCAGGTTCCGGTTCAGAGGAATCTGGATCACCTGTCGGTCGCCTGCTCCCAGTGAGAAGAGCTTCTGCCATGGAGAGAAAAATAAAAACTACAAAGAGGCCAAACCACAGGAAACCTCAACTGCTGAGTTCTTTCCTGATCACAAAGGTCCATTAAAAGGTAATCAGTGTTTTGTTATATTAGAGATATTGTTATTAATGTGGAGCAACAAGAAGCAGGATCTGGTTTCACAATGTGAACCCCAACTGTACTGTACCCAAACCAATGACCTTTTTTTGCTTCCCATTTAGAGGCAATGGAAAGCATGCATCCAGACAAGAAAGCTGTAATCACGGGATAATACAACAAGAACATATCAAGCCTGCTTTTCAGTATAGCAATTCAAAATGAAGTCAATTATATCTTATGGGAATAAAAATCATACTACCAATTTTTTGCAAATGGTCTGAAAATTGCAAGTGTAATCAGTTACACCTTTCCAAAAATCATTATCTTAGCGTGGTGGAGGGGTCTGCATGCCTTAATGATCCACAGAGTTATGTCATATGAAGAGTTACTTCTTGGTGGGGCCTCCTTTGCTGAATAGGGAGAGGCCAGACAGACTTCAATCAAGAAAAAAAAAACCCAAAGAGTTACCGGGAGCCACTCATGGAGCCAGTGCTGGGGGTGGTGTTTTCCAGATGAGTCTCAACCATAAAAGCCATCCACATAACCCAGCTGGGATCAGCCTGAAAAGGCAGTGTGGAGCCATCTTGCTGGCTAACTATGATGTCATGGTGAAAGGGTGATGTCATGTGCAGCCATTTGAGTGGCAGGCATGAGCAAAAAGGACCAGATGGGTTAGATTGTGGCAATTGACAGCAATCTGGAGCATTCAAATTTCTGGGAAAGCCTCCTGGATCTCAACAAGTGGTGAATTGTAATTGGATTTCTGCGTAAACTAGGAACAATCCCTGGAAAGAAGTCTGAATACAAGGATATTCATAAGTGTGCATGGTACCAGAGCACCATACCCAAAGGTCTTTAGAGCTGTTTCATCTGATTGGATGCTGTGTTTTGGAAGAGGAGGCCAGAAGGCCCAGAACGTTCAAGATGGAAAGAAGAGCTTGTGGAATCTCAACCCAGTGAATATGGCTTCTTTTCAGGAGGCACTTGACAGACTCTGATCAACAAGGACTTTCTACCCCTGCAGCTGAAATTGCCATGGTGGGCAGAAGACTGCATAAAATCCATCCAGAGATGTTGAGAGCACTGGAAGTTGTTGGGGTGATGTGTTTAACATGCCCCTTTAAGGCAGGTAAAGTACCTATGGACTGGCAGAAAGGGATTTTACTGTAGTGCATATTTTTAAAAAGGGGGACTAAAAGGTTGCGTTCCAAATGTGGAGAATCACAATTCTCAGTCTAAATGGGAAAGTCTATTTCAGGCTTCCAGACAAGAGGCTCCACCAGATAGTCACATTTAGGATTTCGGAGGAGCTCCAGTCCAGCAGTGGAGCAGCAGATCAACTCTGTCTCGCTCAGCTGGCATAGCTTTGTGTGGCTTTGTGGGAATATGCTAACGCGACCTACATGTGCTTTGTGGATTTGGAGCAAGCATACAGTATGGCCACCTTGGCAGATCCTGTTGGAGTTACCGCAGGAGGATGGGGTATCAGGGATGCTACTGCAGACTATGGTCCCAGTGTGAAAACAGTAATGACTACAATCAAAATCAAAGCAATTTAGAGCTGGTGTTGGACTCCATTAAGGGTGCACTCATCAGGGATATTCACTGAGATTTCATGCAGGTTAAGGAATAAGGAACAAATGTCTTGGTTGTGGGGGGGGGGGTAGTGAGTCACTGCTGTATGTGAGGTAATAGGGATGGGGAGCAGCACCTCACAACTATGGCTGACTGTGGTTTTGAAGAGGTTCGCATTAGTAAAGCAGGGTGTGAGTCAGTCACAAGTACGAGTGGCTGGCATGAGGTTTCTTCACAAGGCTGCACTCACTCTACATGACAGGATGAGGAGTTCAGCCATCCAGAGGAACCTCAAAACGGAACCACTGCTCCATCAGATGAAGGCG
Organism: Pollimyrus isidori; assembly: GCA_019775955.2. Taxonomy (NCBI): domain Eukaryota; kingdom Metazoa; phylum Chordata; class Actinopteri; order Osteoglossiformes; family Mormyridae; genus Pollimyrus; species Pollimyrus isidori. The sequence continues at coordinate 10,892 of JABFDZ020027082.1, forward strand.
AGTGGCTTGGGCACCTTATGGGGATGCCACCTGGATGGCTGCTTAGGGAGCTGCTCTAGGCACATCCCAAATTGTGGAGGACACAGCAAAGACCCAGGACATGTTGGGTGGATTACATCTCCTAGTTGGCTTTGGAACATCTAGGGATTTCCCAAAAAGAGCAAAAGTCTGTGGCCAAGGAAAACAAGGTATAATCTGACTTTCACAGCGGGAATAGTGGCAGAAAAATTATGATTATGAAGCTCAAAACCATCATTTATTTGTGGATTCCGATAAAACAAACTCAAACAGGAAATATAAAAATGTGAAATAAATGACTGTTTTGAAAAAAATATGTACATCAAAAAAACATGTATTCCTTTTAATTTCTAAACCCTTAATTCTTCATTTAAATAAGTTGATACAGTCCACTAACCAAATTCACACTAGATTGAGTCACCTGTAGTTGAATTCTGACCTTACTCCTTAAGACACAGCAGAATAATTTGTGGACGTTCTTGTTTGGCCTCACCTGAGATCCTCCAGTCAGCGGTACGATGCAGGTAAGCAGGTTGGCCACCAGGCTTTCCAGCGGGAAGCTGAGGCTGTCTATGTATACTGTGTAAATTAGACCCAGGCAGCCCTGCATGATTGAGGCATGGGCAAGACTTAGCATGTATACTGAACCACAAGACAACAACAACGTCAAAAACAAAATTTGATTATTGACGCAAACTCAGTAACAGGAGTCAGTAAAAGCTGAAAAGGTAGAAAAGTAAATACATTTTACAAAATAAAGTGCATTTCGCACTAATGCATACAACACAGCTGCTTAAGAATGCTTTACATGTTTTTATATAAATCTGCTATTAGTGAAAATACAAAAAAAAGAACTCAGATCATTAAGCAGCTGACATGCTGATGGATTTTTTGGTCTTAACAGATGGGAGTCATCAAGAGGTTAATACAACAATGTGCATGTGAATCCATCCATCATAAACCAATACAGCAAATCTGAGGTAATAGTCACATTGCGATTTCAGGCATTAGTGGTATGAGCGACATAAAAATCTGTAATTACACAGATTTAGAAACTAAATAAAAAAATGTGAGAAAACGCTTTAAACATATTGCTTTTGAATGCTGATCTGATGCAAGTCAGATCAGTTTCTGTTTGCAATTTCTTTCTATAAAAGACAAACCAATAAATAAATCGACAACGGTTTGACATTTGTGCAACTTTAGACCATGCTATCGGCGAGTGGACTTGAGATGCTGGCACAATGTAACTCAATATGAGCCTCCAACCGAGTTCCCTGTCAGCAAACACATCGAGCAGACCTTTTCCGTCTGGCTCACAGCAGGGTTCTCCTCAATTTTCCATCCCACTCATGGGAGATTAACAGACAAAAATGTTATAAGGATAGAACAAAAAATAATTGGTTCAGAGAGGGAATCAGATTGTAGAGGAGGCGGGTCTTAGCAACTAGAGGAGAAGGGAGCAAGACATCTAATTGCTTGGTGCCATCCCCTCTACAATCCAATTCGTTATCTCTCTGAAACCAATAATTTTTTGTTCTGCCCTCAGAACATTTTTTACATATATGACTCCCCCAAGCTACCATCCAAGATTATGTGCAGCACAAACTGAAACTGCAGCATAAAGGGAAAACACAGTATACTATTTTTGTGTCCCTCAGACTGCATTTTTGAAATATATTTTTAAACGTTCAAAAAGTTATAATAAAAAAAGACGCCTCCAAAGCACCGTGCTATTGCGAAGATCTCGGTGCAGATCTAGACTGTGACATTTGCAAATTCTATGCAGGATCCCCTAGAGCTGGACTAAACAGTCTGTCCTACACAGGGGGGGGGGGGGGGGGGGGGCGGCAGGGGTGGGTTGGGGGGGGGGGTTGTGTGTTTTTGGGGGGTTTGGGGGGGGGGGCGGGGGGGGGAGGGAAAAAGGGTGGGGGGGTGAAAGTTTGGTTTATTGGGGTGGAGGAAGAAAAGTATAGG
>JABFDZ020027083.1:0-12861 GCA_019775955.2 Pollimyrus isidori
GACGTTGACAAAATTATACTCTTAGGTATCGAAATTTGGTACCGAAAGAAAATAATTTTTTCGATACTCGATAGTATTGAGACAATTCGGTCAGTGCTTAAAAAGTATCAAACTCGATACCAAGCCCTATTCTTATCATATGGCACACAGTTGAAAAATGTGTCAATGACGATTGCTTGCTTAACTTTGTATGTTGTGCTGGTACTGCGGGTTTTTTCATTTCGCTGGGAGCTGCACTTCTCCCACAAGCAGTGTGCCTCTGCAATAAATTAGTCGTGCTGCTTCTTCTGATTGCAACAGTTTTTAAACGGACTTTACAACAAGGACTTGTTTGGTCTCTGTCCGACAGCGCAAAACCAAACCATTGTCGTGTTTGTGAATACGCTAGAGTATTTTGGTTACCCGTGAACAACGGTGTGTCGCATTAGTTCCGCTTTTGGCGCTCGTGTGTAAAATAAGTAATAAAATCGATTTTCATAAAAACACATCTTGAACTGTAAATTCAGATTAATCGATAAAATTGATTGATTGCCAACCTCTACTTGCAACTAAAAAAAAGATAAATATCCAAAAAGGTGCACATTTAGAAAATTAACCATACTTGACCTGCAGTATAGTCACATTAGCAGCTGTGCAGCACAAATATTGTCTCAAAGTACAAAATATAGCAAAATAAATATCTATCATTTTGCAGCAGTTGAAGGTCTTCAAGTACTGGTTTATTCATAATCACTGTAAATATGTGTACATGCATAGTAGTGTGGCTTCATTCGCACTTTTCCGAATGTGACTCGGGGGAAACGCTGAAACACAGAAAGGGTCCGCATTTTCTGCATTTGTCCGGTACATAGGTATACCAAACCTGAAAGATCCATGCTGAAAATTTTCAGTATGAATTCATGTACTGTTACATGTACTGTTTTCAGTATTTTATTTTTCATTCATTCAAGTCATTGATCTTCTCAGATCCTTTGATTATATAGGGTGGTGTGGCATAGGCCACTGATGCTGAGGTGTAGTCTGTAAATATCTGCTCTCTCCTGAAGTGAATTGCTCCTGTGCTGGAATATGACTTGTAGCAGTAATGGTAGGGCTGTACAATTTATTGATTTCAAAACGGGATTAGCAAGTCGCAAAAATCACAATTTAGGATATAAATTATACAGCACGTCGGACCTAGGGTTTAAAACTTCTTTCAGAATAGTTTTACAGATTCATATGCCGTGCTCCCTGTGTGACAGTCTTTCTCACCAATCACAAGCGCCGTGCTTCCCATGTGCCAGTCATGCTCACCAATCAGAAGTGGCGCAAGAAGGCGTATAGGCCCACAAACAGGAAGCACGTGAAACCCAAGGAAAATGTTATATTCGCAGTGCAGAAAACTACTGATTCCGCTACTGAGCTATAAGTGAATTGCCTTCCTATTTCATGGTCCGAGATTGTTTTAGAAAGGTCCTATCATCAATAGTACCGGCTCCTTTTAAACACCAGCTGCAATATACTTTAGCGTATCATACCTTTAGTTTTTGTTAATAGGCAATAGTATTAGTATACTGCAAACCCATCAAAACAACAATGAGACAGTCAGTCAGTAATTCTCATAGCAGCAGAGTCTGTGACCTCCAAAAAAGCCATAAAACCCACAATACAGTCGTGTTTGTCATGTTTTTGTGCTTTAAGTGTTTCCAAAGATTAATCCCACAACAGTAATAAAATAAAAGTTTTACTTTAACATAAATACTAAAAGAATGCATCACTTTAATCGTTATTACAGTTTGGTATGGGCACTAGGGCTGGGAGTTACGGCATAAAATTCATATTGTGGTATGATTTGAACCATAGACGTTATATATTGAGGTATATGATTTGGTCTGTAAATTTCAATAGAACTTTTTTAAAGGGTAACAAATGTCCATAGGAAAGGCATTGTAGCAGGAAGTTGTATAATAAACTTAATACATTTCAAAGCAGTCATGAACGTAGAATATTTATTATGCAAATCTGCAATTTAAAAAAAAATGAAAACATTTCTTGTAATTTCACTGGTTTTTATCTTGTATTAAAAACACAGGTTGGTTTTGTAAACTGTATAGGTAAACAGAAAACAAGACACGGAACTAGTGTCATAATGCCATCCATATTAGTATGACCATCTCTCCCATAAAGGTTCTGCCAGGCAGAGTCCGGCACGGGTTTGGGTACCCGATGGGTGACCCACAAATTTTGTTGAAACGGATGAAAACTATTCTACTGTGTTGGATACGGGTTTGGGTCGGACGCAGGAGAGCTAAGTTTTCAAAACATGATGTGCCAACAAGAAATACCCTAGGGCTGTATTTTATTGACAAAATCTCTGCATTGAAGATGATAAAACATCCATATCACTTTATTCCTGCACGCGCATTCCCGGAAACTTCTCCCACTTTCATTTTCAAAAAACACATGCGATCTCCTCCAGTTGTTCGAAATGGATGCTGAAGTAGTCAGCTGAGGCCATCAACTGTGGATGATATCCGTTTTTACACCGTAATATAAAGCACCGCACCAAATGCTAGTCTTCGCCTTCACGTAGGAATTCCAGTCGGGTAATCAAAGGAAAATGGACAGTGCACATAGGTAGCCTATAAAACTCAATACTGTGCAGAGTAGCCTAATGTACATTTTATATAATATCAGTTTTATTAAAACATGTAATTGTAAGCTGGTAAGGCTATGTGTGGGCATGGCAATATTAAACATTATTTGAGTTAGCAGGTAGGCTACTACTATTCGTTTTGCTTATTATTAGGCTGTTATTAAGCAACATTTACATTTGGCTATGCATTTCCAAACTGATGTTGCGCATGTCACTGGTCATTTGTTGTGCCAATAAACTTTTGTCTTTAATTTTTAATCTGACTGGTTTTCATTCGGGTGTGGGTCAGGTGCTGCTATTTCTTTATAGGGGATCGGGTGCGGAATTTTATTTTATTTCTGTAGGGCAATGGATCTATACAGGTTTAACTATGACAGGTATGGTTTCGTGCGGTTTGTCAAAATCAGACCTGTGCAGGACTCTGCTGCTGGGTGCTTCAATAATCACATAAACAATTTTCATATAAATCGTACAAATAAATTATTTATTTGATGCGACTTCATTACGTAATTTTTGCAGGCGAAGAGGGGAAATTCATCCAGCAGGACGGTATAATCAAAATCTCTCCCGTTGGCTAAAGTTATATCGTATATCGTTTATACCATTTATACTGCCCAGTACTAATGGGCACATACAAAATGAGACACACATAATGTTCAGTCATTCATTTTGTATTTGTCCGAATAACAAAGCAAAGGAATGATAAGCTGCTTCAGTCAAACTGTATTTTACTTATCATATAAAATGTAATGCAGGGTTGGCAACTTTGGTCAGCTGCATGGAGTGAAATTTTCTGTTCTGCATGCACATTTACATGCAAGTAAGTTTTATTACCTTGTAAATAGTCTGAAGGGTTTGTAAACCTCCATAGTGTTTTAATGCAGCTTATTTTACGTTCAGAATGGAATATAGATTTGCCATAAGATTTCTTGCGTGAGAGAACGAGTTTGCAACCATGAACACATACATTTTTTTTTGTTTCGCCTGAATTGATTTGTGTAGAAAATAACCGTATACAGTTGTTAAAAAGCGGAAACTTCGACCAACATAAGATCACCAATAAATGACTTCTATTTATTCAACATTTTATAAAATGCATAATATGGTTTACGGTTTCAGGACAGAACTCTGCCACTCTGTTATGAACATTACGTTTTTTTGAGTGTTATTAGTGTTAATAACAGCCCTAACAACACTACAGCACAAACAAAAAGGCTGCAGACAACGAAGTAGTTCTTGCTTGTTCATTGGCATGGGTTCTAGTGTCATTAGGAGGGTAATAAGCGTTTCCAGCAAGATCGCTATTTTTGTTTTTGCTGCATTGTTTTCATTATTACTTTAACTTGACACATCACATCTTTAAATTCTCATCCTTGCATTAGAATATATACCATTTAATACTGATGGTATCTCATGCTGCTTCATATGTTTTAAAGATTACTACTCACTAAATATTGACTGAAAGCTTGTCATAAATTAAATCGGAAATCAAATCGTACTCGCAATTTCTGTCAGAAAAATCGCGATTCGATATTTTCCCCAAATCGTGCAGCCCTAAGTAATGGGTTTTAGTATCTGGGCTTCTAACTGGCTACTGAAAGAAAATACTATTCTTATGGTATTTTATATTACATTAGATTAGATTAAACTTTGTCATTGTACAGGTACAACAAAATGCGGTTGAGCATCTAACCAGAAACTGCTAATAGCAGAGTAAGGTGCAAGGTACAGTAAAGTGCAACAGAGAGGTTCAATAAGGCAATATACAAATGAGAATAGAAAAAAATATATATACAGATGCTCGTCTACTTACGAATTTTCAACTCACGAACTTTCAGACTTGCGAACAAGAGAAAGTCCAAATTGTGTTCATTGGGCTCTGAATGTAACTCATTCGTAAGTAGAGGAGCATCTCTCTCTCTCTCTCTCTCTCTCATATATATATATATATATATAATATATGTTTGTGTATGTATACATACAACACACACACACGCACAAGGCAGAGCATATAGATATGGATAGTGATCATTAATAGAAATGTGAAATACATGATAGATTAAAGATTAATAAATATATGAAATATTTTTATGTGCAGAATAGATGTATGTAAACAGGTGAAATATACAAACAAAAAGTTATTGATATTTACAAAGGTCAGTTATTGAGTGGAATGGTGATGGTGTCGTGGAAGAAACTGTTCTTGAGCCCGCAGATGCGGTACCTAAGGCTGCTGTAACGCCAATTGCAGAATAGTAAAAACCCAGTTGGAACACAATGTTTCAATAAAATCTTAATGTCACATTTAGATTGAATTGGTAGTACCTGCAGGGGAATCCATTTATTTCTGAAATATGCAGCTTTTGTAACTACTAGTATAGCAGTAAGCTTGTAAAGCTCAGTGTTAGTGCAGTGGCATTGGATCAGGAAGCTATGTGGGTATTGTCTGAATAGCTTGTGTAAGCCACTCCCACCAAGCCACAATCTCTGCAGTCTCCCTGCACTGTATTGGTCTAAGTCAGGGTCAGCAGTTGGCTGCAAGTGTCAGCAGCAGTGCTGGGCTGTTCTGTGCTCTGTCATGGTTAGTACAATGGTGATGTTGAGGTACAGGTGTGATCAAAGAACCTGCTACTAGAGCTGTAATGGTACTTGTATTTGTCATGTACTGTTCAGTACATAATTTTCAGTTCAGTCTACCCAATGAAATGAATACATTTATTGACAGAGTAGGAACCTAAATTCACAAGTGTATGTTGAAGATATTATGCTAATTGTGGCTATGAGATGGTCATGCTGGATACAATAAGTGATAGATGGCAATTCGGGAACATTTTGGCTTCGCAACAAATATATATGCTAACACCGGCAAGAGACAAAGACTGTCAGCTCTGTTTCTAAGAACTCAGATGTGTTGCTAAAAACACATTCAACATCTCATCTATTTATATTTTTACAATGTGCATATAAGTGTCTTAGTTTTTTTATTTAGACAGGTCGACAGGCACATTGGCTTTCGTTTACAACTGTTTCTAATTCTGTTTTTGCTTGCAGTTTTCGTAATAAATAATTTGAAAACAAATTCTGTGTTCCCTGCTGTATCTGTATTGCACTGAAATGTACCATTACACGTATACTAGCTATCATATATTGTAAAATAATATCCAAGGATATTTCTGTGTTCTGTTCATAGGCCTGTGCACTGTAGCAATTATCCCAGTTTTCTGCATTATTGTATTTGTCCTTTGTTCCTCAATTATGGTCCAAAAACCAAGATTGCTTGGGCTCTGATAGCCAGTCAAGCTGGTCACAGCAGGGCCAGAAGCACAGAGGACTCGGGTAACACAGTTGTGCTTTGGGCTGCAATTGGAGGTGTGTTTGCAGCACTTGATTGTCTCATTTAAAGTTATCTGTATGTATGTGCATGCATGCATATGCACATCTGTTAGAATTAGACACTGTGTGCAGTTGGAATAGCACATGCAAGAAGCGGTTGCTCTCCTTGGTGCTGTTTTTTTCCCCTCATCAGTCCTGCCTGCTGACCTGCTTAAAACAGTGCTGGGAGGGAGGGAGGGAGAGAGGGAGGGAGGGAGGAGATGTAGAAAAGGATAGAGCAAAGAAACACCATGTAAAGGGGAAAATTTGATAATGGGGTGAGGAAGGACTGAAGATAACTAACAGCAGGCAGGGGGTGATGGAGGGTAGCAGGAAAGGGGGACAGTCCAAGCACAAGAGACGGACAATAAAATATTAAGATAACAAAGAAGGGGGAAAGCGGGTTCAAAAATAGAATTTACTTCATCACTTAAGTAAGCCTTGATCCAGCCCTGCACTAGATTATCCTTTTATGAATGAAATCATTTCATTGTCAATTAATATTTTAATATCACAGCCCACTCTGTAGTTTCTTATTTGTTTGTTCTGTAATGTGGGCACTGAAATGAATCTAGGGGTTTCAGTGTCTTTGCAAAGGTTTATGCAAAACAGCCTCTAGTTGCCCTTTCCAGTTTCCTCTTCAGTTGTTTATTGGGTTTCTGGGTTGACGATGAAAGTAATTTAAACATAGTGAAATCACCATGTGCATTAATAAGAAAGTTAATGTCCTTGATAAAGGATATTGAAAGTTTCTTGAAATTGCGAGGCCCAGAACTTTGTCTTATAAGTGCTCTTCTCACTTCTGATCCTATGCATCTATGACCTCTAAAGACCATAGTGGTAACACACAGAAACAGTAAAGACTGGTATGTCTACAGGCTTTTTACCTTGGACTTCAGTGTGTGCATTGCCTTCTTCATCACCCCTACCTGCTTTACTTAATCCAACTGTTATTTATTATTTCAGGGTGATAAGCAGAAAGGGGGGACTACTTTCTACATGGTATTTCAAAACTTCGTAAGAATATGGTGATGCCTTCATCTATGATGGTAGCCAGTCCAAATTTGCTCAGTCCTGAGGCTGATGGATCAGAATGTTGACTCATGCTGCTATCCTCTTAGTTGTATGTTACAGTGAATTGTAAATTGACAAACCCAGAAGTTCTATTGTACATTTTTATATGTAATCATTGCTTAAACGTGATTAGTGACTATTTGAATTAATTTGGAAAAAATCACTAGATTAGCCTTGGGTGAATTGTAACTAATTCTAATTCATTTATGATTTAACAGTTATTACTTTAAGAATTTGAACTAAACTAACTCACTGAGAGTGACCTTTGTTTCTTCCTTGGCTGTTCTATTAAGATCCCTCTGTGATCACTTTTCGATTCAGTAACTTGTAAAAGTTATGAATGGGAAGCGAAAACTAGAAGATATTTAGTGCTTGCTTAGGTGAGGGAGAGCAGTGAGCACTAAATGTTGGAGAGTAGATGGCCAAACCTGTCAGTTTTTCCCTGTGTGCAAGAGATACTGAACAGATGCATTGTAATTTAAGTGATTTATATGACCTGAGAAAGTGTGAATGTCCCAGTTACATTCTGGGTTGTCTTTTTTTTGTCTTGTAGTGAAAGGACAGTGTCTGGAGGCTATACCATAGGAGTTCATGTCGGTGGCCATGTTTCTTTGACAAGGAAATTTACAGTCTCAACACTAGCAGTATGAACCAGTACTGCAAAGGATTATATTTCCCCAGGAGCTAGGATTGTCAAATAAAATGTTTTTGGGTTCTCCAACCTGGATGTAGAATGGGAGACCCTGTTTGCTGCTGTTGAAAGATTGTAGAAGATGCTGTAAACAGATATGTGCTTCTCTGAAACTGGATTCTTTGTGTTAAAACGATCTTCTTAAGGAATTGTATGGCATGATGTGCTATACAAAGGTGTGATAAATCTTCAAGGGATAACATTGATCAAAGTTGTTCAGTGCAAATACCTGTTTTTAGCATACTGTACAGATGCTGCAAACTAACAGGATGCATGCCAGTATCCTGTAGGCTAATGTGTAGGAATTGTATCAGGGATAGTAGTACAGTGTGTAGGGGACCTGTAACAGGGACAGTGGTGGGTCAGTGTTTCGTCCTCATAGGGAGTTGAAAGTGGGTCATGCTTGGAAGCAGCAGCCTCATGTTAAAACACACACACACAAAAACCTAAACTGCACCTGAGTAATAATCACATTCATACTCTTAGGTAAATAAACACACAGCTTTCTGAAGTTCTTCTTTTCATTAGTCTGAAGCTGAACCTATGTAATTGGAGTACATGTACAGAAGGATCAGCTGTGAAAAGTAAGGTGGTTTCCAGAAAGGCTCATGAGTCTAGGGGTGTGGTAGCCAGGAAGTGAATAGCATCCACTTGCACTTTTTCAGACTAGTAGGTCTATATCTTTAAGCAGGACCCAGCACTTTGCTGAGATTGCCCTAGATAAACCTTGCCCAAATAAATAGGTTGCACAAATTATAAGGGACTTTGGATTGTCTCAGCTAAATGTATTCATTATCTTGTGTGACTGTCTGGCTGCCAGTATATGAATGAATCTGTCTATGTGTTTGTGGACATCTGCACTTGTAGAGTTTATATGTGTGTAGTTGAAGCTGATTACCACATAAAGTTCCTGGGAGTGAATGTTAGTACCCAAAGTGCATCTGACCCAACATGTCTTTGTATTCCTATTGCCAGCCTGCACACCAGTTCTAAGCGTAAAGGCTTATGGCTGGCTTAATGGAACATTAATCACACAATATGCACAGTATATATGCAATAATGGTACAGGTAGAAGCAACCACAGGCAAATTATTTAATTTCCGGCAGACATTTTCCAGGTTCTCCTGAAAAAGGAAGATTATCTGTAAGACTCCCTGGTCCTGCAGCTGGAACCATGGGGGAAATATTGTAACATTTTTTTTACCTCTGTCTTAGTGACACCTGTTGCAAGAACAGCATCAGAATGATAACAGAATGTTAACTACATCTTCTACAAGGAATGCAATTAACCACCTGATACAGTGATAAGTAGTTAAGTACTGATAGACAGTTGTGAGGAAAAGTTTGTGAAACTCTTTGGAATCATCTGAATTTCTGCACAAATGGCTCCTGAAATCTTGATGTGATCTACATTTAAGACATAACCGGAGGAAGTTTTTGACATTCAGACTAAACATTTTACATCTTTATTGAACAATTTGACAATCAATAGACACAACCCTCTTGAAATGCTTTAAACTATAAAGGTCATTGATGGGGAAAATTATGAACCTGGTAAATTTAGTGTCTACTGGCAATACCCTCAAGAAGATGCTTACTGTAGTTGATCAAACTTATGGAATGATTTTGTATATTTTGCTTTATGAGTCCCATTTTCTACTTACCTTTCAGAACTGTTTTGGGTTATATATATTTTTGGGATATCTTGCTTGAACAGCTTGCGATCATGCTGCTACAGGAGGGCAGGAATTGTAAAACACAATTTCTTCAGTTTGAACCATTGTTGCTGGTTCACTCCAGTGTTTAGGATCCCTTGTCATGTTGCAAGACTCAACTTAATTCGAGTTTTAAGTCACCGTTAGACACCTTGACATTCTATTATGGAATTTTCTTATACATCTTGCAATTTGCAAGCCCCACACCATGATTCACTGTTGTGATAAGGTGATGGTATTGGTACAGGTAACATTTTTGTGTTTTCTGTCCACAGAATATTGATCCAGTAGGGTTGTGCATTCAGGTGGTCTCCATGGTTTCTTCCATGGTAACCTCCCAAGTGTTTTTTCCTTATATTCATCGACTCATGAACACAAAAATGAAGTGCAAGAGATGCCTGCAGATCCTTGGCTGTCACCCTAGGGCTCTTTCTCTCTTGTTTTAATGAGGAGTCTGTGGCTTGCCTTTGCATTGATATTTGTTGCAATGGTGCTGAATTTCTTCCATTTGTAAATAATCAGCCAGACTTTACTAATGGAGTCCCATTAATTTAGTAACACTTTTAAACCCATTCCAGTCTCACATTTCTTCTAAGGTCCTCTGAAATCTCTTTTCAGTCCGTCCATCCAACCAATGCAGGTGAGCTGAACCCCACACCTAAATGGATTAGATCACATAACTCCAGTCACCCATTTTCTCATTGTAGAGGTTCACATACTTTATTCATCAGTTATTATTTTTTTAAAACCATTTGTTGATAAATATTTTGGAATGGTAAATTATTGTGTGTATTCGAATATTTTATTATTAAGACTATTATGAAGATCAGATCACACTGTAGGAGCCATTTATGACTAATTCATATAATTCTAGAGTTCTCAAACTTTTCCCTTGTACAGTGGTACCTCGGTTCTCGAACTTAATCGATTCCGTACTCCGGACCGAATACTAAAAAGTTTGAATTCTGATCAAATTTTTCCCATAACAAATAATGGAAAACCAATTAATTGGTTCCCAGCCCCCCAAAATTATACCTAAATATGTTTTTTTTTAACATTTAAACACAAAATGAACAGAATAAAACAAGAACAGCATTTTTTTCGTAATGGCTTCCAGAACGATAAAGATCTTATTCCAACATTACCCCTGACCTGCCACGATTGTCCGCTCCTTCTGTGTGCCACGCCCCCTTGTTAACCTCGTGTGGAATCCCCATGTGATCAGCTGTTTCTGGTTGTTGTTATTAGTCCTCTGTATTAAGTCCTTGTTTAAGTTTGTTTCTCCAGTCTGGTCATTTGGTGCGTTCGACTTGCTTACTTGCTGGCTTAAAGCAAAGCATTCTGATCCTGACACACAGTGCATTACAGTTAGATGCATTGCAACCTCTCACCTGGCTGCACAAACTGGAACTGCTTCTGTGACGACACATCTTTGCCCTTATTGGCTGAAGAGTTTAGTTACACGCATGACGTTTGTATCTCAGACAGTTTCGACGCGTAATCTGCTATTTCTCCATAATATCATGTAAAGCAGTGAGAACTGATTTTCAGTTAATTTACCAGGTAAAATAAAGTTTAAAGAAATGAAAAAATGCTCTCTGTAGTACACGTAAGTTAGTGGTTTATTTATTGTTAGTTACTGTAATGTTGCACTGCTTTAGTTGGTTAATCGTCCAGTCTGTGAAGAAGGCATTCAAGTAAGAATTGCATTGTAGTATAACTCGATCATTTCCTGGTGCGTACAATTTATATTAGGTCAGCATTCACGGTTCGACCTCTGATATTCAGATCGAGTTCTGTGTCAAACTGTTTTGTTTTACTTTCAAGAAATTCGAGTTCTAGTGAGTTTGAGAACCGAGGTACCACTGTATTTATATTTGAACATGCCTCATGAAATTAGACTGCAGCTATTGTGACTGGTTAATGATTATCAATTAACCAGTGTTGTGAAACACGTAATGGAAGTAAATGAAATAGTAATCAATGCTAAAACTGTAAAATGAAAACACTGATAGGTTGCACTAGGTGTATTACTATTCTGATCCTAAAATATTTAGATCTTAAACATACACTTTTGACCAAAATTGTGGAAATGCTTCCAATTTTTAGAGATTGTAGAACTTTATTCCAGTTACTTCATTTACTTATTCAATCATGCAATAATATATCAGTTGTAGTTTTCAATATCCCAAACACCTGCAAGTAAAATTTATAGCATCAAAATGCACAATCGCAGTTAAATAATTAATTGATAGAGAATTGTAACATACAGTTGAAATTATTTTAATAGAAATGTACACTGTAAGAAACCCTAGCTTATTCATTATTAAAGTAAGAGGAATCAACTATTTATCATGTGTTGTCTATGAATACAGTATCTTGTTTTCTTATCTTTTTTTTCCCTTTCACTTTCTGGGAAGACTGGAAAAAAATAGGCAAAATATTAATCTGTTAGATTAGTAGGTAAAACGTAGTCCATATCACCAATGCACCGATCTGATGGGCTAGTGATTTGAACGGGACAATTCTCAGCCTAACCGGTCTGATCGCGATCGACCGATCAGTCTTGCGTATTTCTGATTATGAACCAATCTTGTGCATGCGCAATAAGTCATATGTGCAGTCGCACATTTTCAAACTTGCAGAAATGTCCGTAATTTGGATATTCTTCAGCGTGAGCCAAGCGTGGACACAAAATTTGCTGTCTGCAGCAAGTGTAAGGACTAGGTACATTGTTGTGGAACCAATACAAAAGCATTTAACACAACAAATTTAATTAGACATTTAAAAACACATCACCCCAGTGAACACCCTCAGTTTGAAGAAGCTAGCAAAGCGAAAGCTGCTACCAAAGCATGTTTAAATCCATCTACGAGTTAGGAGTCTGTTCAACAAAGATTGTTTCCTTGCACTTGCTTTACTTGCCCAAGCACCATGTACAAGTGTTGAGAGTTAGTGCTTCTTTAGCTTGGCTGGACATTTGATAGATGAAATGAGAAATAGAATTTCATGTGACAAGGTAGAAATGCTTCTATTCATAAAGAGAAACTTGCTATTAATGCTTAAATAGTGGCATTTTGTTTTATAATATGTTGCCAAAACAAAAAATGTGCTTTTTGTGAACTTTAAAGAGTATATTAATTAGGGATGCTCATATTAATCGATTAACCGTTAACCGACCGAATTTTGACCAATTATTACTATCGGTTAAACGGTTTAAAATGTTTATATATTATATTTATATATTATATATTTTTTTTAATTTATTATTATTATTATTATTATTATTATTATTAGTAGTAGTAGTAGTAGTAGTAGTATAAAGTTTTGCGGCATAAATATGCTACACATACGCTATTTGTTAACTCATGGGG
>JABFDZ020027084.1:0-12850 GCA_019775955.2 Pollimyrus isidori
GACTTCAATGCATTTCAGTCAAAACTTTCCAAATCGGCCAGTATTCAAAATAGATGCGTCAGCTCCTCAAAAAAAAAAGCAGAATAGGCCCATCTCAAAATTACTTCAGTAATTTTCGTCGTTTCTAGTTATTATTATTATTATAGTTACATTTAAGTGATGCTACATTAAATTGGGATCCTTTTATGCCAAGAGTGAAACAGCCTTTGAAGGCCTGTACCAACAATAACATCCACTGGCCATTTTTCTTACAGGTGCAAAGTTCCCTATTAAGTGGACTGCTCCAGAGGCAATCAACTATGGGTCCTTCACCATCAAGTCTGACATCTGGTCGTTTGGCATCCTTCTTACTGAGACCATCACCTACGGCCGCACACCTTACCCAGGTCAGTAGAGGGTTGACAAGCTAACTTCATTGAAAATAAATCCTGGTTACTTTTCAGGATGTTAAACCTTATTCACTGCACCTCTGGCATTTCCTTCCAAATGTATTGGTACCTGCTTTGTATGTGAAACCCAGGAATGACAAACCCAGAGGTGATCCGCTCCCTGGAGAAAGGGTACCGCATGCAGCGCACCGACAACTGTCCCAAAGAGTTGTATGACATCATGCTGGAGTGTTGGAAGAACAAGCCAGAGGAACGGCCCACCTTCGAGTACCTCCAGAGTGTTTTGGAAGATTTCTACACAGCAACAGAAAGCCAGTACCAGCATCAGCCATGAGGCTGATGTACACAACCAGTTGGGTCTCATATGGACATATGCAAAGAACACACACACACACACTTATTCCTTTATATTTTATGTGCAAAATCAAATGTGAGATATTACAGATGAGTGACATGTCTAAGCCTTATTACTCCAAATATATAGTAAAGTGCAAAAAGCTATACAAAATTTGATTTTAAAATACTAGTTAAAAAAACACAGTTTAACATTACAATGCATGCAAATGATCAGCAATGCAGTAACAATACGGACTTCTTCTGTTCTTCAAAAATGTAATGACATCCAGCAGGAAGAACAGGGGCACCTCGGCCATTCCATGTATTTGATACTGTGAATAGTACAGGGTGACTTTCAAAGAGGTTTTGAAATGGCCAAGCTAACACACTTTGACACACATCATAGCTTGGTATCGCTTTACATCCATGGGAATCATCCATCAAAAAAAAACAATTTAAAAGTGATTAAGTAAACTGGTGTCTTTAAATTGCCTATAACATGTGATCATTTGTAAGTGTGCATGGGCCCTGTGATTCCCTTGTGTTGCTACCTGAAGCCCCCGAACGGGGAAAAAAATCCAAACACACAGAAAATTTGCTACATATAAATGGTAGTAACTCATCAATTAAAAGAAAAACATTTATAACTTGTTTATAATTGTCTGTTATTAATTTACAAAGTGTTACGACCTACCTAATAACCTCATTATAAACCATTCATAGAGCTTTTATAAAGTTAGGCTTATTGTAAAGTACCCATAGTGAGTAGTGTCATTTGGATTATTTATTTAAGAGAGTCAATTCAAAATATGTCAGTGGGATATCTGGGCAGTGTAGCATACCCATTTTCAATTTTTTTGGCTAAACAGCACTTTAGGAATTCAGTAACTGCATTTTACCTTTTTCTTTATTGTACTGGTCTTGTTCAGGAGTCATTTGAGGATACACATTTTACTGTGATTAAATCAAAATATAATCTGTATAGTTTTACACTGTACTGTATATATTTATGTTTCTGCATTGCATATTCAGTTAGTCAAGCATCTTAAAGACCCAGACACTTCTGTACTCTCTATACCAGGGTTATTCAATTCAGGCCCTCCATTCCAAATACAAGCTGGGTTTTCAGTCCTCCCAGGTAGTTTAACAATTATTCCGATTGGTCAGAGGCCAATCACATCTGGCTCACAGGTGAAGGAAGGCTGGAAAGTTAGCAGGGCTTGGCCCTTGAAGACTGTAAGTTTAATAGCCCTGTTCAATATCATGTTTCTGTGATGAAATACATTCTGCATCACAGCAGGCCAGCCCAAGTGAGTACTATTTCAAAGTGATATAGTTATTTAAGAGTTTGGCAGCCTACAGTATATTAGGCTTCAAAGTCATGTCCCATTACAATAAACCATAATGTGAGCTGAGTGAACCAGGGTAAAGCGCTGATTCCAATAATATTGCAACCTTTCTTATATTAATAAATGGAAAATAAAAGATCATGCCATTGTTCAGTTTCCAGCTGAGAAACAGGATTTTTGTGCTCCTGTTGACTTTATGTGCACTTGAGTACTGTGAATGTGAAGGTGCTTCAGATTTATTTGATGGAAATGTAACATTTTCTCTCTACAACCCTACACTGGATAAGTGGTTAATAGATGTACTGTCTTCTTGTTTTTGGTTTTGAAAAAATTCTATAATATATTTAAATATGATGTTTGTCTTATTTTCCACTCAATATTACATACTTTTGTTCTGGATAAATAAATTTGCAAACTATAAAATCTATATTTCTTTTTCCTTGTTTCAATTTTAAAGAGCTTTTTCTGAAAAACATTACATATTTATATAAATACATTCAGTTCAAAGTAATAAGTATGCTTTATAAGGTTTTAATATGGCAATTCAATAATATTGAGAGGTGTTTATGTTGGTATAAAGTCAATATTTCTGCCTGTGTATATTTTTATTCTCTGGTTTCCTTGAAATGTGTTTACCCTTATGATACTTTGTACCATGGTTTGCATGGTTTAACTGAAATAAAATAAACATAACATATTTTGACATATTGAAATATAGCAGACCCCAAATTAAGTAGACATGTATGGAGCCAAGTCTGAATAAACAGGGGTTAGAATGGATGTTGGAATCTTAATAATAATAATAATGTCACACTACCTTTGATATGCAATATGCCATTATGTTAATGTTTAAATTTTAAACAAAGTCTGTAAAATAGATTATCCACAATTCAGAGTGAGTGGTAGCTGTCTGATAACAGCTGGCAGAAGTGATGTAAGGTTATAAGGTACAAGTAGTAAAACATATATACAGTATTGTACAAAAGTCTTAGACAATTAAAATATTTATGGATATTTATCTGGGAAGAAAGTTTATATTAGCTAAAAGAAATACCATTTAACATTCGACGAAATGCAAATAAACAGTAACAATTAAAAAAATGAATTTGCTTGATTTTTGATTACTGATACCTTGTTGGATGGCTAGAAGAACACTGCTTATTTTGCAAACCTCTCCTCAGGGCCAGCTCAGCCATTCCTTGTATTTGTTTAATTTCACCATCAACTCACCTCAACTAATTCATTAACATACCTACTTAATTGATTACCCAAACAAAGGTGGGGTGGGGGTCAAATCAAAAAATACTTGGGTGTATCAGATGGTTGCTGCAAATACTGGGGTGACTTTAGTATACGTTTTGAAATGGCTGACACCCTTTGATAGTGTCATAGTTTTACACCATCATGAAGATAATTAATTTAAAGATCATTTTCATTGAGTGCCTAAGACTAGACTTCTGCCCAGTAATGTCTGTGTATGTTTGTGTTTGTATACCTAAATCAAATTTCTCCAAATAATGTTTGGCACCCATCTTCAAGTTACAACATTTTAAAGGCATTTTATTTTTAAAGTACCAGGTTAAGACTTACACCAATCGATACTATAGAGTTAAGAAGCTTCCTCCTTTCAACCCTCGCGCACGGGTGGATGCGACTTCCCCTGACGTCACCAGTGACACGTGTATTCAAGATGGCGGCAGCAGTGGTATGTAATGATCATAAAATAATTCGATTTTATTCTATATCTGTGCTTTTTTTCGGTCGAGTACATAATTTATCTGTTTTGTTGTGTTGCGGACACATTATTTTATCCGTAGTCCGCGTCATATGGCTCAAGTTGTACATTCTTCTATGGTATATCCATGTAAAGTAGCCGTGCGCTTCCTGTGTTGGTTCGGCTGGTGTTGACGTTGGGTACTTCGAGCAGATATATAGTTAGCCGTCAACACAGTAACATCGTAATACAATTTATAGTTCCTCCGCGTAATTTAAAACATGTATAGATGGTGTAAAGTTTTGCCTACCATATCATTAAATATTAAACCTCTTGTTAACTTGGTTAGAGCTATATTCCAGTACAGCTAGCGTATCGTCATGGGTTAGCAACAGGAGTAACAGTAGCCGATTCGACAAATGACATTCATTTAAAAACAACATAAGCATAATGATTTCTGCGTGTTTTAGTTAACTTAGTTGGACTGCTTGTTAAATGAGTAGTGTCATTTGGATTACTCAATTAGTTGCGGTACGTCCATTCAAAGTACATCAGCGGGATATCCGGGTAGTCTAGGATACCCATTCATTTTCTGGCTATCAGCACTTCAGGAATTATTTAAGTAGAACTCCATAGTATCTTCTTTATTATACTAGTCTTGTTCAGTCATTTTAGAATACACGGTTTTCTTCTTGATTAAATCAAATCATAATCTGCTTTCATAATTGACGCCAGTGTAGTTTTATTGCGTTTTTAAAATTTGATTGTAACTACTAACTGCATGAACCTGTTCGTTCGAACCTGTCCCGGTATATTTTCTCTCGTAGTAACGAGTGTAATTATGCAAAATGTCATTGCTGTAAGCAGCATCGATGTGTAGCATCTGTGGCATTTGTGAAATTATCAGTAAGAGACTCTCCGGTTTCTGTGCCGACTGAATAAACCTTCCGGTGCTTTTAAATATGCCTTTGTGTTGATGTAAGTATAATTCTGTCACATTTTATTATCTCTTCCGATTTTTAGTGCTGTACCTGGATAGAATAGTATCTCAGATGATTCTGAAATGCTGGATGTGATTTAGGTCTTTGGAGCACAAACACTTTCTAACTTACTGTAACAAGTGTGTCCCTGAAAACGTAAAATAATATTTTTTTAACTTGCATAGCTGGGTGAAATATCATTTCAGATGTTGCAAGCTATTGGGATGTATGTCTTTGTGTTAATTTGATTTTCTCTGATTATATTTAATTTCTCAGCTAGTTATATGATGTAACTTTGCTTCTATTACAGTATATCATTCAAACATGAGTGAAAATATTGAACTTCTTTATAATATAATGGCAGTGCTGTAGTTATTGGTATATTACATCTTTGTATTGAATACATGAACTGTAATCATGACTGCCCTTCAAAAATGTTGAGATACAGCATCATTTTTGCCAAACCCTTCTTGAGCTCAAAGTTCTGTTGTGTGCCAGTAAAACCAAGTTGCAGTGCACTATTTGAAAGATGCTGTACGTGTACACACCATTTACTTTAAGTTTTTGACTCCAGTGGTCCTGGAGACTAGTCTGATTGTTATCTAATTGAACCTAGGATAGTCTGTCTGTCTTAATTATTCTTTACTTTTTACATTCGGAATATGCTGCACTGAACTTCCACATTCCTTTGTATGATGTCATGCCATCCATTGCTGAGGTGTACAGTGCAGCATACAGACAAAGCCCAGCTCTGTTTCTATGGACCTGAATATTTATTTATTTTTATATATTTTTACAGATACATCCATATCTCCATATTCATATTTATATGACATTCGACTGGATGCAGTTTAATGATGGATGTATGAAACTGATTTATGTATTCATATTTTCATTTAAGTATTTTCCTGTGTAGACTGTAGAGATGCATCGTTTGCAATTTTCTTGGCCGATTCCAATTTTCTTTTTTTTGCAAGTGTGTTTTTTGCAGTTTTTTGCCGATTTCGATTTTTCTTTCTACAAACTGAAATTGACTGTATATACAAACAAAAATCAGCTTTACTTCAATGCCAAATTTTGTTGTCATCATAAAAGAAATTGTTAGATTTCCCCCAATTTCCCTCACACTGCACTGCTGGATTATCTCACTTAAACAAGTCGCAAATCAGTATGATTCTGTCCGGCCCAAGCACAATAGTTGCATCGCTAGTCTTGTGCTTTTGTTACCCTATGCTAAATTACCCCGTCTGCTGGAAACACGCAAGTAAGTGTCTCACTGTAGTCAGTTTTTGTGACAATAAACCTTTTGAAATTAGGCATGTAAAGCGTTGCCTGAACAGCAGTTTGATTCAATTACGTCTATTGAGGGAATGATTTCTATCATAATTTGAATTGATTGATTATTCAGTTATTTTATCTAAATTTAAGCCTTTTTTTTATTTCGCAGAAAAAATCATAAATATTACCATTAGAACTTGATTACACATTATTCATGTATTACATATAAAATGGAATCTCAGAACGTTCATTTTTAGTGTTGCTATTAAACAGGGAGAACAACCTAGTGTAAATTATCAACAATTACTGAACTAAACAGAAAAAGCAGGTGAGGAAGCTCTACCGGGGGGGTGAGTTTTCCAATGGTGAAGCTTGCTGGTGCAAGTTATGGGAACCATGTTACATCATTTTGTATTTTGTAGGAGACAAAATTTATAATAAGTTTGCAGGAGTGTACTCACACTTGTGCTTCACGTTGCAGGCCCAAGCATGGTTTAGCCATCACCATAGCCTGATCAGTTCTTGAACAAAACATAGGGAGAAAAGCTCAGTCACACATCACACAAAAAAATCAACTTTATCAACATTATTAATGTACTTATTTTGTGGCTTATGTGCAGTCAGTTTGGGTGCAGTGACAATCAGCCCTTTTATAGATTTATGAAGTGTGCCATGCAGAGATTTTCAATTAATGATGCTTCATATAAGAATATAGTCCTGTATTTTACTACATTTTGGGGGTTTTTGTGTATTTCACCCAGTTCCTGGAGTCTCTTGTCAGCCCAAATTTCCAGCAAACCCTGCACCTCTGCTGTAGACCAGAGTGATCCCTTTGCTACCATCTTTGTCGCTACCCGATCTGTACAGCCTACCCGATCAGTTTCTTTCTTGTTTGCATTCTTGGTGTTGAGAAACACGCCAAATCTGATTTCTTATTATGCCCAAGCATGGAAGACAGATATAACATCAGTCATGGAACTGGCACACACGTACATTATATGTGAAATGGACCTGGAAGGAACAGATTGGTTAGGCTGTGCAAGTGGTGCCTGTGCCCACCTCCTCAACATACCATGCTTGGGCATTGCAGTTAATGATCATATTAATCAAACTAGACTTTGGGAGTCATATCTGCTCGGGTATGGTATGGATCGCCTAGTGTGAGTAAACTCTAAGTTTTGAATGGCGATGATGAAATCCCTTGTTCTCCACATTGGAAAATGGCTGATCATTCTATGCAGTGATCTCCATTGTTGCAGTAGTTGTGTCTTTAACTTTGGTGCTCCTAACAATAAATATTGATAACACTGACACATTGTGTGGTTATATATAACTCTTAAGCTAACATAGCTAACTAGGTAAGGAAAAGGTATTCTCAGAGTATTTATTGACCATTGCTATTCTAGCTAGCAAGAATAACTTTTTTTATGCTACAAAAGAGAAGGGTGCCCCAAAACCATTGTAGCAAGATTAAATTAACCTTCAGAGGGAGCGTTTTATGCTACAAAAAAGGGACAAATTACCCAAAAGTGTTGTGATCATCACGTCGCCCTCCCTTTATAAATATTTTCTAACTTTTCCCTGTCGTTCTACATTTTGGAATTCGCATGCTGGCAGTGCTGCTTTGTGTATACCTGCAGCATGCGAACGCAAGAGCACACAACCTGGAAGTAGAAATTTCTTTATCCATAAGGATGCAATGGAATCGCCATCTTTATTTCCCCTTTTTCTTGCCAGTGTGGCCTCAGTCCCTAGATTCTGTAAAATGCTTTGTGACTGCTCCTTGTTGAAAGTGTTGTTTAAATAAAATCAAGTTGAACTGGAATTGAGTGGGGCGCTCCTGACTCTCTCTATTCAAGCCCTTGATGTGTGGAGTAGAGTGCATAATGTGGATCGTCTTGAAGTCAGTAGTGAGCTCTACCATTTTGTCCACATTAACAGACAGATTGTTGTCCTTGCACCAGTCCTCAAGCTGCTCCAGCTCCAGTATGCTAACTCATTGTTGCTGATGAGATCAGCCATCGGCAAAAACGACAGTGTTGTTTGGGCTGTACTTCACAGTGCATTTGTGAATCGGCAGGTTGACCACACGGTAGGATGAGCACACAGCTTTGGGGGCTTTGTTTTGTAATGCTGTACATCAAGGATATTCAAATCACGGTCCTCAAAGTCCGAGCACCGTTGATTTTCCAGCCTTCCTTTGCCTCTGAACCAGATGTGAAGTCTCTGTCAATCAGAATCATTATTTATAATTATTTAAACTGACTGCCTGGGAGAACTGGAATCAAGGGCCAGATTTGAAGCCCTCTGCTGTAGATGTTATTGCTGATGCAGACTGTCTGAGGAAATTATTTAACTTAGGTGTATATACTGACTGACTTAAAAGGCACTGCACACCTTTTTCACATGTTGACTTAGGCTGTATCTACTCTCCTTCAAAAACTGCTAGAGTAATGCTTGCCTGCTTAATTGAAGGATTAGTAGAGTAATATTGAATAGACTTCTGAATGGGTTTCTTATATGGACCTAGTCTGTCAGTTTTGTAGCGAAGTGGGTATTTGTGACCTTTTGCACCTCACCTGGGAACGTAATTGTTGATTTGTGTCATGGTGTCATGTAACATGGCAGCAGTTCTTCATTATGCATATTCTTCAGCAAGGTAATCTCGATGCTCTGACAAGGGGCACCAGCCACTCTGTTTTTTCCTTTGCTTCTGTGTATTATTCTTCATGTTTTCCATGTGTTCCATGTTACATAAAGTTTCTTTGTTCATAGGTTTTTTGTTCACGGGTGCTTTAGAAGTTTGCTTTGACTATAATGTAGAAAAGTGTTGATTTGCTCCCGTCTTTTGATATTCATTGTATGCATGTAAAAACAGCAGTGGGGAATTAAACAGGAGCAACGCTCTCCCTCCGAGGACTGATTTATACTTGACGCTCACAATGCATACGTGTACGCATCGTGGCTGCCAGATGCTTTCTGTGTTCTTTTCCCACATCGTAGTGGCCCTACATGGAGTATACTCGATGCGTACGCGAGATGCAGTACCACAAAAATTGGGTTGGCAGTACTGTCACCTTTTGTTACTATATTTTCAGAGGCAAGACCCCAATTTCTTCCCTCTGGATACAGCGTCTTCAAAATTTAATGGAAGTTTAAGTTTCTAAGAAAGCAGTTTCGTGTACAAAGTACAATGAATATTTGTCACACTAGCACATGTACAGTACAGTATACTAATGTTACCCCTAATAATTCATAGAATATGACAGTCATGTTTTTGCCTTCACAGTAAGGTAAATTGAGTAAACAAACCCTTTCGGTGTTTATGGCAAATGCCCCTCGAAAGGGAAACCCAGAACGCAATTGCTATATACATAAATATTAGCACCTTTCAAGAAATGTATCATTTTTGTGTGTTGAATTTACGTTAACATGAACTTACTATTGCATAATAGTAAATTTTCTAATTTCTATTTTCTAATATTTATGTAACCATTAGCGTTCCTGTCACATATTGCTGGGGCGTGGACTGGGGAAGCAGGGACAGGTTGCGAGGGATCAGGGAACGTGGGGTTTAATCAAAGGGTAAAGATAAGCAGGACAACGGAACAGGCAGCAAACTGAAAATGACTTTACTGACTGGACTCAGGAAATGGTTAAACGGAGACTTAAATACACAGGACTAATGACAGCAACTTGAAATGCCTGATTGCATGGGGATTCCACACTAGGTAAATGAAGAGGATTGGACGAGCAGGTCTTAACGCCTCCAATGGGAATAAACTTTGCAAATGGGATTTGCATCTTTTAAAGGTACAGTACAGTATGTACATAAAAAAAGGAACATGTCCATAAGAGAGCCACGGTTTTTAAGGGATTTTTAAACTGCTTTATATTGTATGTCTTGAACTTTCCCCAAAATCTTAGTAGAATCTTCATTAACTAAATTTTTCTTACCAATTTTACACTTAAAAGCATGAAAACTTTAAATTACTACGGAAATGAAACATAAACATTTCTGTGTGTTTTTTTTCCGCAGATGTGCGAAAAAATCGTGGATGCAAATAGGTTCGGTTCCAATTAAATTTCCGCGGATCTGTGAATTTGCGAAGCACGAACCGTGAATGCACTAAGGCTTACTGTATCTAACAACATACAATGCAACATTCATCATGGGGTAGTAAAGTGGTATGTGGAAGAGCAAAGTATGATGTGGATCAGTGGGCAGAATACAGAGAACGCTGCAGTGTCAAAAAAATTAGCTACTCGATCACTGTGGAGTAGGCGAGTGAACATCCATTTTATGTCACAACCTCATAAAACACAAATGAGACCGGAAATGACGGAGCCGACCAAAGTGGTTTTCTCGCACTGCCCCTGGTGGACGTGACCTTTAATCCTCCATATAGACGTAAACTATGGCTGAACGATTTGGGGAAAATATGTAATTGCGATTTTTACGACAGACATTGCGATTATGATTTGATTTGTGATGTAATTTTTACGTCACGCTTCAGTTAAATATTCAGTTTGTAGTAAATTTAAAATATATGATGCAGCATTACCACATGTGATACCATCAAAATGTTAACTGGTCTGTATTATAATGCAAGGATGAGAATTTAATGATGTGTGTTAATTTAAATTATGTAATAATGAACAAATGCAGCAAAAAGAAAAACAATAGTGATCTTGCAGGTAACACTGATTACCCCCTTAATAACTCTATATAACTGCCTTTTCCACACCAGTGAACAAGCAACAACTACTTCGGTGTATGCAGCCATTTTGTTTGTGCTAATTTGGTATTAGTGTTAATAACAGCAGTGAATCTAACGCTCAAAAAGATGCAATGTTCATAACTGAGTGGTTGCTCTGTATTGAAACTGTAAAGCTGGAAAACTTTCAAACGTAGTATGTATCTTATAAAATGTCGATTAAATGGACGTAGTTTATTGGTGATCATTTTGGTCTACGTTCCTGTTTTTTAACAACTGTATAAGGTTATTTATTTAGGAGTGCTATTATATAGGGGTGTAATTTATTTCTACTAAACTTAAAGGGTATAAAAATAAATGGGGGAGCTGGACCAAGTAAGAAGTTCACGAGAGGGTCATACAAGCAGGTCATGACAGTTATGGACATACTTTTTATTACACTTTTGTATTTGTGTGGAGAACACTTGATTCAAAATAAAGATTATTCCCCATGTTAATCTACATCTCAAGTTTTTATTTTTACCTTATCGCACTTTATTTTGCTTGATTTATGGGACATACTTGACTACACTAGATTTTGTTTAGAGTACCCAATAAAATATGATAAAATGCTAATTACATTTGCCTTTTTTAATCCATTGAAATGTAAAGGAGTGTGTGAAATTTCATCATGTCGACTACTATCCCCAGTATTGAACTGAATCGAATCATATCACATTGCATCGTATTGTGGGAATTTCTGAGGTATCAAAAAAAAAAATCAAACCGTTGGCTTAAGGAATCGATACTGTATCAGTGAGGAAAGCTGTGATTTACATCCCTATTTTTTTATACAAATCAATTCAGGGGAAACAAAATGTATGTGTTCAGGGTTGCAAACTCTCATTGGTTTGGGTAACACGCTTTCAGACTGTCACGCAAGAAATCTTATGGCAAATCTAAATTATTCCATTATGAACTTTGACTTAGCTGCATCAAAAACGTTTGCAAACCCTGCAGAGTATTTACATAGTAATAAAACTCATACATATACATAAATCTATGGGCAGACTGGACCAAACAGAAGGCCTCACTACGGGCAGCTGACCGAAGGTTCCACTGAAACAGCTTATCATTCCTTTGCCTTGTTGCTCTGACAAATATAAAACGGGGAAAACATTGAGTCACTTTTTATATATCTTTTTTTTAGATAACACCATGGCCATAACCAACTGTAATAACTATTAAAGCGTTCTGTTCTTTTAGTATTTGTGCTAAAGCGAGGCTTTATTTTTATTAAGATTAATTTCACAAGATTAATCTATGGAAATCAATGAGCACAAAAACATGTGACATGAACACGACCTGTATTATCGATTTTACGGAATTTCTGGGGGTCACAGACACTGCTGCTGTCAGGATTACCCCCTGTCCTGTATCGACTTTTATTAAACAGACAGAAAATACAAAGAATCCAAAATCGGAATATCTGGCTGAATGTCCAATACCGGGTTGGTGGAGATTACTCACAAGCCGCCTTTCAGATGAACCTGATAAGAGTCTTGATGAATGTTGTATAATGACATTATGTGTGTGATTGTGTGTGTTTCAGGGGCTGCTGTTTTTAATGCTTGTACATGTGGCCAGGACTTTCTATGTACCAGGAGTGGCACCAATGAACTTCCATGAAAATGACATGGTGGAAATAAAGGTAAGGATTGCTTATTTCATCACACGCTGTATACACAATAAGGCTGGGAGGTATACCAAGAACCAATATGGATGTTAGCACTTATCGCCTGCTTTATTTTCCTAATGTACTCTATAATTCCTTCGTCTACTGTTGGCTTTCGTAACTGTCCCTTTAAAAACTATAGCACCTATACACCATATTCAGCCAAATGTTTCTGCATGGTCCACTCACCTTTCAAACTGAAGCTGCATCATGGGTGTTTGACATTTGTGGTGAACTCCTGACATTACAGTTTGAATTACAGTTTGATGCCTGCAAAAGGATGTTATCAAATGTTTGCAGGGGCGTAGCAAGCTTTTCAAAAGTGTGGGGGATGAATGTGGTTTGTTTGTTAACAATAAAAATGCTGAATAC
>JABFDZ020027085.1:0-12833 GCA_019775955.2 Pollimyrus isidori
GAATTATTGATCGTACATCGTACAGAGGGTAAAATTATGGTACAAATACGATAATTATCGTACGTCTGGCAACACTGACAGGGGTCTCCCCTTTATGCTGAGGCACTGGTCTAACAGCCAGCTTTCTCTTTGTGGTTATATTATGAATTAGCTAGTTAAACTCAAAACTTACAGTTACAGATTATGCATGCTACTTATTTTAGGTATGGCACTGGAGTTGGGAGTGTTGTGTTCCCTGCTGATGGCATGAAAGAACATTAAACTAACCACAGAAACTTTATTCAGATTTTTAGCTGCAAAATAGATAGACTACCAATGATACCTTTCTTCCACATGAAATTCCATCATTTGGAGTCATCATTTGGATGATGGCAACAGTGAATGTTATCCCAGATACCACACAAGAATCTCTAGCAAATGCTCACTTGGTTGAGACCTAGTGACGGGAATGTCTGTGGTATATGAGTTACATTTTCTTTTTTGATTTTCAAATCATTAAGTTACAGCTCTGTGGAAGACGATATTGGAATCACATGAGACTCAAGTCCAGTCAGCGTTTAAATGCTTCACTAACAGGTCTACTGTGATCAGTCGATGACTTTCTATTTATTGTCATTTACTTCAAACTCTGACGTCTTGAGTGGTGCTAAAAACAGGCCAGGAAAATGCACCCCACATTATAAGATGGCTGCCAGAACCCTCGGGAGAACCATGGGAAACAATCACTGAAGCCTGTAGGTTTCATTTGGCACACCCCACACATGTGAAAGATGACTCATCTCACCATATGACTTTTTTTCCACTTCTCAGTAGATTTCTGTTTGTATTCTTTGCACCATTGCTCTGCTGTGGTCCAAGCCGCCCATAGCCCCCCTCTGTGTGAAGTCCCTCGACATTTGGTCCACTGCCTCTCTGTAGCATGGATTGACAATTGCCGTAAGTCGACTGGGGTGTTGTGTTTTATTCTTTGCCTTGAAAACTAAAGCAGCGGCCAAACACAAAACACAGCACGGACATGACCATCAGAAAGTGTGTCCTCTTGTCCACAGTGAGCCATAGCCAGTGATGCCTTTTTCCATATTTCCTTAGCCACAGTTCCTTGTAGACATCTATGATCTGAATAGTTACCTCACTATAGTTCCTACCAAACATACTCCAATCCCAATGATACTAGTAATATCACTGTCACCTCCACCCCAAAAGTAACGCTCTTTACTTCTAACCATCAATGCATCCATGACCGCTAATCAAGTACACCATCACAGGAAGCCCATCTCAGGAAGCTGAAGACAGAAGGCATCTTGGACTGGATCTTCTATCTAATGACCATGGTATCCAAAATAACAGGCAGTGTAGCTTGGATTTTTACATGATGATACAGAAGTTGGCCAGGAAAAACACCATTGTGGAAGTATTTGCTTTCAATATACCTCATATATGAATTTTCATTCTTTATTGATTGTTTTATCTTCTATTTCATGATTAGTAGTTACTAGCCTAACAAGCAGCTCTGCATTTATAAGACCAGCTTGTTTCCCATTGGGATTATGCCTTTATTTAAGTGAATTAACCCTTTGCTGAATAGGTTTCACTCCTCTTCTCAATACCTTGTGCTGTTTGTAGTGTATTGTTAGTTTCAGATACACTACAGTATATTACCAAAAGTATTGGGATGCTCATCCAGATCATTGAATTCAGGTTCCAATCACTTCCATAGCTACAGGTGTATAAAATCAAGCACCTAGGCATGCAGACTGCTTCTCCAAACATTTAGGAAAGAATGGGTCACTCTCAGGAACTCAGCGAATTGAAGTGTGGTACCATGATAGGATGCCACCTGTGCAAAAAGCCCATTCGTGAAATTTCCTCGCTACTAAATATTCTACGGTCAACTGTTAGTGGTTTTATAAGAGAGTGGAAGCAATTGGGAACAACAGCAACTCGGCCACGATGTGGTAGCTGACGTAAAATCACAGAGTGGGGACAGCGCATGCTGAGGTGCACAGTGTGCAGAAGTCACCCACTGTCTGCAGAATCAATATCTACAGACCTCCAAACTTCGTGTGGCTTTCAGATTAGGTCAAGAACAGTGTGTAGAGAACTTCATGGAATAGGTTTCCATGGCCGAGCAGCTGCACCTAAGCCGTACATCACCAAGTGCAATGCAAACTGTAGGATGTAGTGGTGTAAAGCACGCTGCCACTGGACTTGAGCAGGGGAGACGTGTTCTCTGGAGTGATGAATCATGCTTCTCTGGCAATCCGATGGATGAATCTGAGTTTGGAGGTTGCCAGGAGAATGGTACTTGCCTAACTGCATTGTGCCAAGTGTAAAGTTTGGCAGAAGGGGGATTATAGTGTGTGGTTGTTTTTCAGGAGTTGGGCTTGGCCCCTTATTTCCAGTGAAAGGAACTCTCAGTGCTGCAGTATTCAAACCCATTTTGTGCAGTTTCATGTTCCCAACCTTTTTCCAGTCAACTTTTGGGACAGTTTGGGGATGATCCTTTCCTGTTCCAATATGACTGCGCACTAGTGCACAAAGCAAGGTCCATATGGACATGGATGAGCGAGTCTGGTGTGGAGGAACTCAACTGGCCTACACAGAGCCCTGACCTCAACCTGATAGAAACACCTTTGGGATGAATTAGAGCAGAGACTGAGAGCCAGGCCTTCTTGTCCAACATCAGTGCCTGATGTTTCTCCTGAAAGAATGGTCAAAAAATGCCCATAAACACTCTCCTAAACCTTGTGGACAGCCTTCCCAGAAAAGCTGAAGCTGTTATAGCTGCAAAGGGTGAACCAACTCCATATTAAAGCCTATGTATTAAGAATGGGATGTCATTAAAGTTCACACGTGTGTAAAGGACTATCGAAGTCCCGATAGTGTATATTAGCGTCTCTGATATTTTTTTCCCCTTTGACCAATAAAATAATCGGACCTGTCCATTTTCCAGACCCACATTGAGGAGTAACGTGTTACTTTTTGAATGTAAACCGGTCTTGACATTTTACGTTTTGAGCAGTCTAATGGTCCTCTATCCTGCAGAGTGCAGTATTTCCCACATTGAAAATATCATTCGTTACCTAGTACGGTGACCATTTCATTATATGTTTTGCGGTGAATTTTCCACATGAAATTCTTTTCCTGTGAAAGGAAGTTCTAACATGAAAAGTATACAAGGTTAAGTACGTTTTATAAAACGGAAATAAACTACATCCGTCAGATTTTACAAAGTAAACATTCCGATCCCACATAGTTACTATTAAACGATTATTTGAAAGAAAGGACAGTTTTAAACTTCGCGTCAGTGTGACAAAGTTTTGTCCTGTGACTGCATGGTGTATAACACACGATTATGCGAGTGCATTTAAATTGCCTTTGGATTACGCACAAGAAAATAAAGATCAAATACGTTTTAATCTTCACAACTGATTGTGCTATTTAACTACAGCCTCTACGGGTAATTATTATTATTGTTATTATTGCACTGACATTCACGTTTATATTATGTCCTGTTTAAAGTCACTGTATATTAATATTGCTAAGGGCGCGATCGAATAACTGAAAATTAAAATAAAGGATGTTACCGAAAAAAAAATAATCCGATGTTAATCATAACCTTTATTAATTTGTACAGGCAGATGTCTGAAAAATGTCAGTCTAAAACAAACAAACGGCGCTGAGCTGGAGGAGGCAGCCTCAACCTAACGCGGCTGGCGCTAGGGCTGCAGACGGCGGACGCTCACGCGCTGATTGGTCTCCGCGGCCGCCGGGGGACGCCTAGTTACTCCCAGAGCGGCTCTTCCTTACCCCGCTATACTAAGGAAATAGAAAACAGAAGGGGGCGATAGATAAGCAAGTTTGTCTGTGAGGACGGCGTCTCAAGTGGTGGACAGAAGGGGCGAAATTGGGTGGATTCTGGTAAACGGAGGGGGGGCTCTTCGGGCGAGGGGAGAAAGCGAGAGCGGAGCGGCGGGCGGAGGGCGGCAGACCTGGCCCTTTAAAGCGCGCATCCACGCCGAGGTGAGCAGCTCCGTCCCCCTCTGTTCTTTATGCCGCGTACGGTTTGTCGGAAAAAGCTTGCGTTTGTGCCCTTTTCGGATGTTTGTGGTTATTTTGCTATTTTAATCGTTTAGGGGCGGCGTGGGAGGGCTGTTTGTGTGTTTACACCCTAACGCGGTCTATCCAGCCCTACTGTCCGCGCGGCCGTGGGGCAGGCTTCGATACCCAGCGCCTCTTTATAAACCTTATTTCCCGTTTGGTTAACGGGGCGAGCGGGGTAAGGCAGTAAGATGGAGGCTGGGCAGTAACACCGACGAGCCGCTGGAAACGCTACTTTTGCCGACGTTACTGTTGTGAAAGTACGTTCATTTCTATCTTCTAACAGTATGCCGTCTCATACATCCTTGATCACTATAGAAAGCTAAAGCTGAGATCTTGAAGCTGACCACAAGCAAAAAATAAATAAATAAATAAATCTAGGAATGTGTGTATATAATACAGTTAAGGGGACATAAATCTTATTTTGACTGGTTCCGCTAATGCAATCAGCTCGGAGTGACCAGGCTCACTTGCGTACGGCCTTAGTAACACACTGGTAGCGAGGTTGAAACCGGACCTAAAGTGATAGGATCTGGGGGAAATACTGCGCCTTTTCAATTTATCGCGTTAACGTTCGATTTTTAATACAGAAAGCAAATCCAGAAAAACATCAGAAACCTGAACTCCGTTGGGAATGTTGTTTGTATGCTTCTAATGGATTATATGTATGTTCATGTGGACCTGACATCTGTCAAATGATTTGGCCATAGTGCGGCTGATTAATATCTAATTATTGTCTCCTTTTCAGTTAAATGCTGTTGGTTCAGTTATTCTGATGGTCGGAGTCTTAGAGCGCTCCTCCGGTACTATACCACAGCTGTCCAAGTTGGTCTTGCAGCGTAGATCCCCGTTTCAAGCTATCTCCACAAATAGTAGAATGCTATTTTTAAACTCACTGGAAAATTTTTTGAAACTTTCATACGAGTTGCTGTGTTTCTTAATGTTTGTACGCGGCCTAATGTGCGTTTCTGCCTTGGGTTTTGACGGATTATTTATTTATTTGTCTTTTTATTATTTATTAAATGCACAGCAGCTCTATATGATAAAGTAGACTTGCCTTGTCCTAGTTATTACACGAGAATATGACAGCTTATAGTTCATATAAACATTTAGATGCCTGAATTGCAGAGTAAAGGTAAAGAATGGTCACTAAAGTAGTCTAACTTACTAACTCAAAAGAAGCGTATACTTCATTTAGGGCCATTTCCTTCATTCTCATCTAATCTCTGCATAGATCTACACAGCTTTAAGTTAAGACTAGATTTTTAATTTGCTGGCCTGTAAACCCATTAAAGGCAATGAGGCATGCCACATTCTGGATTCCTTTGATAATGTTTGGGCTGCTATTCAAGCAGTGGTCCCAGACATTCAACACTTTGTGTTCCTGAGACTTACAGTGTCAGCCAAGTAAATAATCTCTGTTTAGTGTCCCCTTGTGTAAACCCTTCATTCAATGCCCCCCCCCGCCCCCCCCAAGCCCCGATTGAATATGAATGGATTAACTCGTATAATCTTGTCAACTCATTAGGTTTATCTGTGCAGGTCTGTATGTTGTGTGGTTTGGGCAGCCATTACAGGACATATGGTTGGTTATGCAACCTATGGCATTTTAATCTTGTGTATTTGTCAGTGCAAGCCTTTGCTATCCCTTGATATAATGTAAACTATATACATTATTTTGACAAACATAAGGACCTTTGAAAATACAGTGTTTTTAAAGGTTGTTCCAATATCCGCGTTGCAGCAGAATGCTGTCTTTTGGAAGTTACTGCTG
This sequence comes from Pollimyrus isidori, assembly GCA_019775955.2. NCBI lineage: Eukaryota > Metazoa > Chordata > Actinopteri > Osteoglossiformes > Mormyridae > Pollimyrus > Pollimyrus isidori. The sequence continues at coordinate 5,876 of JABFDZ020027085.1, forward strand.
TGTACCAGAACTAGTTTTGAAAGCTGGTTCAGCTGGGTTTGCTAGACGCTCGCCTTGTTATACCTCACAGCTTCTTATTTTAACAATTAAATGAATCACAATGTACATTTACTATTTATGGGCTGTTGTGTAGAGGCCAAGCACTTAATCTGTATAACACACACAAAAAAAATCATTACTCTGTCACTGGTGTATGTTATTATATTATTTATGGTCTTAAGTACTTAAGTGGAATTTGAATGAATATCTGTATGATTCATTTTGTATTGTTCCTTACAGAAATGACTGAACTTTATTCGGCTTTATGACTCTCTGAAGAGAGCGCCTCCTGCCTGCTGTCGGCGAGTGTTCCATGAACTGACACTTATGACATGCATCTAATGTCTTTCACATTTGCCTGTTCAGACCCCCTAGGATGGTTTCCCCCAGGGCCACGGAACAAGCAAAATGGAGCCTGTAGATGTTTTATCGTCTAGCGGAAGGTGGCGCTACCCGCCAATACATGTCGCGAGGTTTGCAAGGTTTCGACCTCCCTGGTAGCATGACTGAGGGCCGCTCAACAGGGGGCACTGCTGAGTGGCTGTGTGTCGTGTTTTCCAGTATCTTTTGTCACTCCTCCGTCAGTGAGGGCATTTGACTGAGCCCACCCCACTTAATCAGCACTCTCATCTCTTTTGCCCACCTTTTGTGTGACTGGTTACCTCCTGTACACACACACTGAAATGCAGCAGTATTATGGCCCTGGATCACAGGTGAGGGTGTGGGTCTGTACCCTCTCGAGTAGGACGTCCAACGTCACCTGGCCGTTGTGATGCAGCTGTTGAGAGACTGTCAGTCACCTCCAGGGTAACTATAGTAGCTGTGACTGTTATCATTATGTAAACAAAAAAGTATTTACTGTTTGAGGTAAATAAATGATCATTTTCATAATAAAACGGTCTCATTCAAATTAAGATCTATGGTGATTAAATGTCATAATAAATACCAGTTGGCAAATCTTTACAACTAATAGAAAACAAGACCTTGGAATTACCGAGTTCAGTATAGTCATAAAATTCCCATTTCAAACAGGTTGCTTGTGTTTTTCCATTACTTTATAAAAATAAGTTAAATTAATGCAAAATATAACAATGAATTATTAACATGACATTGAAAGGATGGGTTGTGTTCAGTATGTGGTGCTTTCGCATGTCCGATCTTACCTTTCAAAGCAATAAATATCAGCTGTAAAATTGACAGATTTAGATTATTGGGGAAAAATATACTTTATTTCAGCTCACAGTTGGAATCAGTACATTATTTCAAATGAGAATCTCAAAATTAGTGTGCCTTGTATTTGTTTCAAGTAAATATCGGGTCAAAATGCAAGAGTTTATACATGCCCCTTTTGGTACATTTCAATAATAAGTTTGTTTGGTGATGCCATTCTGCACACCACAGTTGTACTGAGTGATTATTCTTCTGCTTGTGGCCTTTCTGTTATCTTTAACTAGTCTGGTTGATCTCCCCTGACCTCTCTCATTGCTGTGGTGCTTTTGGCCACAAAACTGATGCTGACTGGCTATTGTTTGCTTACTGCACCATTTACTGAAAACTAGAGACTGTATTTTCTGAATATTCCTGTAAGGTGGGTGTAACTGAGGTTATGGAGCCACTACGTATGGCATCAGTAATCATGGCACTTTAAAAATCTCTTAATTATGCACATTAGCCATTCTAATGTTTGGCCCCACATTAAATGAATCATTTGACCCTGTCTGTGTGCCATATGTATTCAGTTGCAGTCATATGATTTGCCGATTGTATTAACAGGTGTGTGTACCAAAGAAACCTGCTCTCAGAGTGTGTGTTTTTGGTTCACATGGATATTTTTACCAGCAGAACTGGATTAATACACCTTTTGATGCAGTAAAAGCTCTTCTATTTGTTAACATGGGGACCGAGGCACTGCTGGATAGCTGAATTTTCTGGATAAAGACTATTAATGAAAAATGCTGAAGTGTAACAGATTTCTTATTGTTACTTCTATACTTTTATCCACACAGATTAATGATTATTGTTCTGTTATATTAACATGTTTCAATGTCAGTGCAAGATGAAGTCAGATATTCAGTAGTACAAAAGATATTGTGAGGTAAACAACGGTTGAACAAGCGGACAGACTTAAAGCATGCTGCTTTTCTTTGTACAATGTCTGTCTTTAATTTTAGTGTAAATTCTTAAATAAAATCACAATATAAATACCATTATTTTGATGCTGATATTTTAGAATTTATTTTAATTATGCCAGTTACTTGAATGTCACATACGGGGCTTCTATCAAAAAGCTCATCTTACAGGAATATTCTAAGAAAACCAACAGGCTGTACCAAAAAGGCATGAGGCAATCTCATACACCTTACTTAGCGAGCTCTTATTTAACAAACCTGATTTTTTTTTTTTTGGCTGTTTTTTTTTTTTTTACAAATTAATCAGACCATCATCAAAAAGTTCCTGTTTTGTAAATCTTGAGCTGTGTCTGCCTTGAGATTAGAAATGACATCTGACCTTACATGTATGGTGCTGTCCGATTAGATAATGCTATGCAGATAGGCCCCTTGTGCCGAAGATCTTTCCGCAGTTATGAAATAAGACATGACCGCCCTTCCTGGTAGGGTTCCCTGGTATAGCTTGTGTGCTGCCCTGACTCCATATATGGCAAGTATATTTTTCGTGTGTGTATTGCAGTGTCTGTAACAGAAATGTTGATGAAGGTACATTGGCGTTTTAGGTGAAGGAGTGACAAGCTGTAATGGTTAAACTGAGTTGCTACCAGTATGGATGTAATTGGGCTTTGAGCTCAATATGAAAAGTGACTGATATTTTAAGCCGTCTTCTGCCCACATTAAGGTAGTTTGCTGCTTTTACTGTTGTCTCTTACACATTGTAATTAGCATAAATCGCTCACCTTTTACGATAATGGTCTTGCAGCACCAGGCTATGAGAACCTGCTAGTAATTTAAATGCAGTTCCTCATCAGCTGGTATCTCTGTTTTCATAACACTCTCTGATCATCTTGTTTATTTTCCACATACTCTACACCCCCTCCAAAATCTGAAATTTGATTCCCCCCCCTTTCCGATATGTAAGGGTTAATTTAAGTAATAGTAACATCTGTCGTCTTTATCAGTGGTGACGTAGTTATGGGCAGCACTCGTGAATGTTTATCTGGTGACTCTCCTATCGTATGGCCTAGCCTGCTTTTCAGGAACCTAAAAATCAGATTTTGCTTTTTTTTTTTGTGCAGTTTATCAGCGTACGTTAGCCAGTCAGTTATTGCAAGTTTATCTTCAGTACAAACTTTTACGGGTGACCGGTTTAAACAGGTTTGAAGAGAGGCCCGGATCCCCATGGTAAAACTGGCACCACTATGGCATTGAAACACTCCTGTTCAGACAAGGCCGGGGCTTTTTTCCACCTGTGTCTTTGTTTAGCAGCTAACAGGGTTCGGGGTACTACAGCTGCTGGCGCTATTTTAATGTCAGTATAGAAACCCTTCAGCCTACCTGAAGGTTTAAATTGGTGCCGAAACGCACTAGTGGAATAGTTTTTACTGTCCGAGATGGTCACGTTCAAAATATAATGTGGACAATGTGAGACTAGCTGAACGTATAGGTTAGGAATTCATTCATGTAGTGAGTGTGGTTTCCGTAGTTAACCCCATAGTTACTATTGCTTCTGAACACAAGTTTGCATGAAAGTGACGGGTGTATTTCTTACTAAGGGGATCGGGAAGGGCTCCTTCAGTACCTGGGTTGGACTCAATTTGGCCATGATCCTGTTCTTTTAGCCAGACATGTCCAGCAGCCTGGCAGATGGCTTTCTTTACACAATTTCGGGGGCGTGCATTGTTAAAGCAGCACATGGCAGGGGGTGGAGACGCACGTGGGTATCAGTGTGCCTCCAATAATCGAATTCTGAGCATTCGTATGTTCATATTTTAAATCATGCAGAATCATGGCCTTGTTTAGTGCTACTGGTGCTGTGTGGCTGTTCTGTGTAGTGTAATGTATTGGAAAAGCACCCTGGCTAAAATGAGCTCCGCATGCACACAGTGCATTGCGTCTCTCTGCTGAGTGTAGGCAAATGTGTGGGGTTTCTGAACAGGCTGGTCAGCATAAACCGAATGTGTTGTGCATTGTGCAGTCTTTCAGCTGATTCATAACCATGGCCAACTTGACTGATTGTAGAATGGGTCACCCCCAATGTGCACTTGCGTTCTATTTAGCTGTGGTCTTCTTGGTCCATTTCCTTCATTTGAAATTTAAATTTGAAGCCTCTGAGCAGCTTAAACCTGCTGCCTGACTAGACATCTATCAGTTCTGCTAATCCGCGTCTAGGGGACGGCACTCGGGGTTACACCTTTATTTTATAATAATAAAAGGATCTTTCTTATTCTGGATGTTTTCTCAGCTAACATGGCCAGACCAGGGTGCTCACTGCCACTCGTGTGCAGGCTGGAGACGTTAAAGGCAACCCAAGGGCAGTGATGTCCGATTTCCTGTATGGACTGCTTCGGCAGTCTTGGAGATGTCCGGGTCTTTGGGCACCCTTAGCCCTTAGTGCTTTGTTTTTGTCCAATTGGCAGGGCATGCATGAGTGTCTTTTTGCACCAAGGCTACAGTGTTGCAGTCATTGCTTGAATTGACTTTTCTCCGCTGAGCTGGGAAACCTCTAACATGAGTAATGGGGAGATGATGCCACCAGGGGCTTGGTGCTGCTGACGTGTGCGTGTGTGTGGGGGGGTTCCAAGGTAATGATGGCAGCAAGGGACTCGTGTGGCTCAGGGTAGCAGTAGCACACTGTACACATGACTCTCCCGGGACTGCCAGGCCATCAGAGATTGGCCTCTGCAAGCCCCACCTCCCGGAGAGGTCCGCTCGCCTGTCGTGACCTCACGCATCTCATCTCACTGCTCTTGCTGTCTCCGCTATTTATTTAATTTTTTTAAAAACAAATAGGGCTGGGCGCTCTCCCTTCGGAATTGAGAATCCAATACGAAATGTCTGTCCTCTGCAGTTATTTATGTCTGGGGAAGCGTTGGAGGGGATTTTGATTTATGTTGGCCATCAGGTCCAAGATAAAGCAGCAGATGTAAGTAGCTCTCGGCCCTGTGTGCTCTCCGTCGGCTCGAGCGATGGCAGCGAGGGGAGCAGACCTTCCAGACGGCAGTGTAATTACTAGCACTCTGACTCAGAGCAGAAATTACTGACATGAATCGCTCACCTTCTTGTTGCAGTGCCGGTAATTAATGGGACCTTCTTCTTAATTGCTTTAGTCTCATGTAAACGAAGCTTGGTTTAGTTAATGTTGTACTCTAGACAGTTGACGGCAGTCTTTACCCGGTTTGTGGCCTGGACTTCACCCCCTATCCCTCTCCAACATCCATCTTCCGAAGCCGCTTATTCCCAACTGGGGTCACGGGGGGGGACCGGAGCCTATCCCGGGAACAATGGGCACAGGCGGGAACCAATCCCGGGCAGTGGCCAACACTGCAGGGCGCACACAGTCACATGCACACTCGCCAGGCTAATTTAGACTCACCAGTCAACTTATCTTGCACGCTTTGGACTGTGGGAGGAAACCGGAGCCCCTGACAAAAATCCACGTGAGCATGGGGAGAGCGTGTGAGCGACACACAGAAAGGAGCCGGACCGAACCCTGGGCCTTCTTGCTGTGAGGTGTCAGCAGCGCTAAGCACTGCCCCCCCCCACCCCCAAACATGTCCATATATTTAGTTTCTAAGCTGATACTTATGCCCAGAGAGTTGTGTAGTTTTACCCAATTGTCAATCAGAATCGGCAGCAAGCTCTACTCGGCACGTTGGTGCCTTCAACCATAGATTTTAACCTTTTCTCAAAAATGAGAAAAAGCATTAATTTTACATAGTCTGTGTACATAGAATCCAGGGGGGTTTTTGTTTCAGAATTTTTGAATTTGGATCCATAATCACCAGGATAAAATGTGAGTTCAGAGGCCAAACCAGTTGGGAACCCCTGATTTAGGTTAACTGTGATCAGAATCCAGGAGACTTTCGGCACTTGTGCATCAGTCCTGTGTATGAATACTAGATTTAAATTTTTGTCCAAATGTAAGTTTAACTAGATGTATGTGTCAATCCAGTCTCAGCTTCGTTTTCTGTACTCGGCACCTGATATGGCCTGATTTAAGTAACTGGGCGCCATCTTGTGGAAATAAAGGGTAAAGCATTATTTTTGTAGCTTCAAATTTTTGTTGCTATGTTTTGCTATAATATCAGAATTATCAGAAGTCTTTCTGATAATTCTTCATTTACAAAAGGTGCACATACTTGACAAAAACATGTAGTTTTGAATTAATACAGCAAGACGTTTTCCAAGACTGTGATTTGGAATGACCCAGTGTCTGTCATGTAAGCCTTTTTAGGTAGGTCGTATCCACAGGTACTGATGACTGTGGTCTCCCTCTTCACACAGGGATCTTCTGAGAGGACCGTTCAGGCAACGTCCCAGCTGCCGAGGCCATCATCTGCCTTCCAGGTAGGAGCAGGTGCAGGTCCTTTAAGCAGCGTGTATGTAGGTTCAACGTAAGGCTGTGTGAAATAAACAATGTAATGTTACCGAAAAGAAAAGAAAATTCAGTAGACTGTCAGTAAGGAACATTGCTTGATAGCACACATCAAAGCAACAAATGCAATTCCAGCCAATCATGTGGTGGTCTTCTAAGAATGGACCACTAACAACAAACACACAGAAAGGTTGACTGAGTCAGAACATGCTACATGCTACTATTTTGGAAGTATCACAGAAGAGAGAAGCACTCCTTTGCAGGAAGCTTCCAGTGTTGGAGAAGAAGGTGCCGGCTAAGGAGCCACAACCGCGTTTAAAAAGAAGATATAAATAAACAAGGTTAAAAGGGCTGGTGGACGATACTTTTTACA
>JABFDZ020027086.1:0-30404 GCA_019775955.2 Pollimyrus isidori
CATACCACTACGAAGGATGGACCACATCCAACAGGAGTAACTGTGGAAGCAAGAGGAAGCTGTTTGATAGGGATGTCTGGGTACTCACCCAGATCGTATCCAAGAAACATAAAATCACAGCTTCCCTACTCACTGCAGAATTAAATGCGCACCTCAACTCTCCTGTTTCCACCAAAACTGTTTGTCGTGAGCTCCACAGGCTCAAAATGTACGGTCGGGCTGCTATAGCCAAAACTTTGGTCACTCGAGCCAGTGCCAAACGTTCATTTTAATAGTGCCAGCAGTGCAAATCTTGGGTTATGGACAATGTGAAGCACACATTGTTCTCTGATAAGTCCACTTTCACTGTCTTTTCCATATCAGTGAGAGTTATGGTGTGGGGATGTCCCAGAATTGCTTACCAACTGGACTGGTGTTTACCCAGAGTGCAGCAAGGACATGGATGATGGTATGGGCTTCAATATCATGGCATTTCCGAGGCCAACTAATTCTTCTAGATAGACACTACAAAGGTCTACCAAACCATTTTAGTGGACCATGTTCACCCACTGATTGAAACATTGGACCCTGAAGGTGTTGCCATGTATGACGATGACAATGCACCAATAAACACAGCTTACCTGGTGACAGAGTGGTTTGATGAACATGAAATTGAAGAGAGTCTGCACATCTCCCAGAGTCTGAATATTATTCAGACTCTGCACATCTCCCAGAATATTATTGAGCCACTTTGGGATATTTTGGAGGAGAAAGTCAGGAAACGTTTTCCTCCACCAGCATCACACAAGCATAGACTGAGATGGAGTTCTAAAGCAAGCCACACTGTGATACCATGAGCAGCTATGTGATTTGTAGTGATTCAGCGTGAAGCACAATACCACAAGCTTTGTGTGAAGAGCGAGTAGAAAGTTTCCCGAAACAGAGACTGATAAAACATGGCAGGGAATATCATAAATCTTCAATGCGCTGCCATCCCATGACGCGTTTCTGACCCACGTTCTTCATTGCCCAACGTTGGCACAAAGCTCAAGACAACCCAGTACTGATAAGTGGTTAGAGAAGATTGATGGATAATGTATTAAATAACAAAGCTACACAGGCACCCATAACTCCAGTAATGTATTTATGTTTTCTTGTGACATTACAAACCCATTTTTCTCCTGGTAAAACTCAAAGAGCTGACAGGCAGCGTAAGGAGGCAGGCGGCCGCTGTAGATGTCGAGGGCAGCCTGGAGGGTGATGAGTGTGGAGTCATGCTGAAAGGCAGAAGGGAACCATCAGCAGGCAAGCTGGCTAACAGCATCAGGCACATTAGCACGTTAGCACTGGGAGAAGGGCTCAACCTACTGCAGAATACATAACGAGCTTCAATTCGTTGTCCCTCTTCACAGCGCTCGTGAAGTTCCCAAGGATGGCATTCAACAATACTCCTGAAATTAATGATGCATTATGCTTGTTAAATGTAATTTTAAATGCTTAATTTCACATTTTTGAGTGGTTTCCACGGTGAGTGTATTTAGTTGGATTCACCCCTCGTTCAAACAAACACCCCTTTTGGCTTCCAGTTATGTAATATTAAAACTGTAAAACTGTTATTGTTGTAAAATTATGAAAATGTTGTAATCTAATTGGTAATTCTGTAATTGTTGCTGAAGCTTAGCCCTCTGTTTGGACAAACACCAAAGTGCTTAATGGCCACTGCAGCTTTGCTACAGAGGACAGTCTGCCTCCCAAGGTGGTGTTATCTGTGTTCTGACAAGGACATTAGGAGAAAAAGTGAAGGGCCAGTCAGACAAGTTAAGGAACTAGGAATCAGGACCTGGAGGAGCAGGGAACAAGCAAGGGGACCAGAATTCGACATCAAGGGCATGCAGCCGTGGTTAGTAAGACAAGCAAGTCAGAATCGTACTTCTACATGGCAAAAAGGGAACAGGCAAGGATCAGGAGCCAAAGACAAGAAGACTTTAGGGCTTAGAAGGGAATTAAGTGTGAGCATTGTTGCATTGTTACTGCTTCCCAAGGACATGCAGTCGCAATGGAGCCTGCAGGGCCAGGTTTCACTGTAACAAGGCAGCGATGACTGCATCTCCAGAAACATGGTGACACCCAAACCTTCTGCCCTGGGTTGTGGGAACTTTTGTCTGGGCAATCAAATGAGGAATATGAAAAAAATGATAACCTTTGCAGTACTTTCCCATTTTAACCATACACAAACATAATCTTTTTATGTGTCGCTGACTGTATTTTGGTATTTGTATGTCAGGCTTCCTAAAATGCATTACTTCTGAAAAGAGTGATAAAAATTGTGTAACGCCTAAAATCAGAATTTTCCAATCAGAAAATAAAACAAGAATGAAATTTACTTTAGACACTACCCTTCGTCTCCCAAATGTAAAACTTCTATTCTATTGAGCACTTTAACATTTTAATTAAATTAAGGAAAGCAACCATCTCACAGTAAGCGTGTACCTTTGACCTTTCAAAGCCCTGAGACTGTAAATTAGAAGTGAAACAGAAATAGCATCTTAGAATGATTTACATATGAAACTGGAGTTTAGCAGAATCTTTCATGATGAGACATTGCTGCCATGAAACTGATTTCATATGAGGAAAGGGAGCCAAATATTAAATTAATATACAGAAAGTGAACAAAAATGTTAATTTTTCTTAGATGTGAATATTAACTTGCTTAAGTCTGTTTAATTGTTGCATAACCCTTGAGAACATTGCATTAAAACACTCAGCTCACCCTGTAATTCCTGTGAACTCCTGTGTGCACTACTTTCTATTCCAAATAAACTCTTAATTGGCCACATGGTTTAAATTCCATCAATTTTCTAAAGATGTCTTGCAAGGTTATGATCATTTTAAACCGAATGCTTCTCTCAGGAAACACAGGTGGTGAAAACTAAAATTTTAAAACTGTAATTTGTAGTTTTTATTAATTTATTGTACTTATTAATAAACCCTGAAATCAACAATTTTACAAATCTATATTCGTAGAAGAAGCTTGAAAATACGTTTTTTTGTTTTTTATTTTAATTTTGAATAACAGTAGTACACTTATTCGTAATCTAAAACGGGATGCTGTTCGGCCTCATTTTCACCTGATTCCAAGATGCTGTTCCCTTGATTCACACACAAGAGGTGTCTGTGTATCTCTTACCTTGCACCAGTCTTCGCCTACTTGTGCCAGAGGACAAACAGCATACTTTATATATGCTTGATTGCCAAAAAAAAAGTGGTGTGATTTAGCAGCCTTCATGTGAAGCCTTTTGTCACTGTGAGAGGTACTGGTTGGTTTCAGTCTGAAAAGGTGCCGGGTCACATTTAAAACTTGTTCATACATTTTCGAGAGCAGGGTCCAAGCAGGGTCCAATGTACGCAAAAAAAGCAGGAAACAGAACTCCCCTGCGCTTGGATGTTCGAATTGAATTTGCTACAAAAGTGTAAGCTGAATGACTGCCTTTGCTTAATGGTTTCTACTATGCAAATAAGATACAAGCTATAATGTTAAAATATTAGGCTTTTAAAATTTTTCCATTCATTTAATTATGGACCCTTGGTGCCACAACATCACCAAGACATGATCTACCCTGTTGGAGACCAAACTTATTAAATCCTTTAACATTACACCAGCACATCATTCCAACTGTGTTCAGCAATCATTTCAGTCATAGTAACCATGAATCATGCTCTTTAAAAACAAACTCTCAGAAAGAACTTGCAACTGCAATGCACCTTAGCTATCAGAAGTTTAATGCATTTTGGTTTATTTTCACTTATTTTGTTTGAGTAACTTGGTCCTGACTGAAGTTATATTCGGGGATCATAATTCAGAATCTACCAATCCACCAAGAAGTGCATGGCCTTTGGCTGCATCGCTGATGCATTACCTATTTTTCACTGCATTTTCTATTTACAAACAGAGTACAGAGGATTTGTGCTGATAACAGTGTAATTAGAAAGTATGAAACACAAAGCAGAGTCAGTCAGCGGCTGTGTGTCAGAACAAAATCAAAATCTGCAACAATAACAGAAAGCGGGAAGGAAAGAAGCGACGGGCAGAGGCTGGCGAGTCTCACCCCCAGCCAGCCTGGCCTTGTCTGTCCGCTTGTAGGTGGACACACTGTACATGACCTCGAAAGAAGCGATTTCCTCCAAGGTATTAAACACGTGCTGGGTTGCCCAGCTGGGCAGGGTGAGGTTATGAATTCTCTATGTAATAAATAAATAAAAATACATTCATTCATTGCAATTGGGATATTGGAGTAACACTTTAAGCAGCAATGTTTCTGGGGTACATTAACTTATTTCAATTTTTTCAATCATAATTAAAGCTTCTAATGCTAATGCATTATAATTCATTACAGCTTTTTTGTTATTTAATTTGTTAGGTCGATGTTCAGTTAATTTAATAAGCATTATGTATTAGTCAATGAAATCAGTTATCAATTAAATTTTAAATGATTACATTATAAATTAGAATTTAATTTAACAATTTGTATGCCTTTTCCATTTAAAAGTAATTACCTGACAGTTCAGTGTGTCATACACCCTCCAGATTTTCCTCATAACCAGCCTGTCTACCGGGTAACCAGTGTGATTTGAAATTTCCCGGATGAAGTCCTGTTAGAGAATGTATTTGTGCAAAAAAGAGGAAAGAATAAGAAGAGCCTTGAGAAAATACCAGCCCTTAAAAATGAAATTATACAGGGAAGATAATGCCGATGTTAGCTGAACTATACAGTATAAATAGCTACTTAATATTCAGATACTTCGGCGAGTCTTTTACACAATGCATGTTAAAACGGGTCTCAGCTTCACTCTTTCCAATTGTACAAGTTTGTACACATATCACTCGGGAGCAATTCAAATTAACTAAGCTGGTTTAGCCCTAAGTTAATTGCTAAACAGAAAGGTTACACTACAGGACGCTGGGCATTTTTAACTCGTTCCAACTTAGTTTAACTTACTACATACAGTATAAGAAAATAGGGAACGGACGATCATGAGCAACAGCACATTGAAGATGTGACACGGAGGTATCAAAACTGCAAGTTTTCAGATCTGCCACAAGAGGGCAATGACTTTCACTGAATCTATCCGACTGAGGTACAGGGCTCTCAAGAATCCATTTACTTGTTTAATGAGACTCATGATTGTCTGTTTAATTAAAGTTTTTCCCTTTAATTTTTTCCTGTTATTTAATCTCTTGTTTGATTTTAAATATAAATGAAGGTAAGAATTTAAAATGCATTTTGATAAAAGAAAATATCAATAATAGCAGCAGTAAATGTGGGACAGAATGACAGAAACAAACCAATAAAGAAACAGAATAGCAAAGTCTGACACAGACATAAAGGAAAAGAAAGGGACATTAGGTTAAGAGTCAGACTCAAAGGAACAAGAATAACATTTGAAGGTTTCTTTGCCGACCTTATAAGTCTTCAGTGCTCTCTGATACTCTGCACTGGAAAACGTTTCTGTCATCAGCTCTCTGAATCTGGGACAATATTTGGCAGGTGTTTTTAACAGCTGAGAGAAAAGCAGACTGTATGTTAATGTCTTATGAATTAATTGTTCTTGAAATGATTGCTAAAAGGCTTCAGTAGAGTGACAGGATAATTAAGATTTTTTATAAATATTATAGTTCCTGTCCAGGTTCCGTCAAACAGCTAAATATAGTTTACTTGAACACAATTGTAAAACATGGTTTAAGTTAACTTGACACAATGAAAGTCTGCCAGTTGTAATAAAATAGTATTCACCCATCTTTACCAATTTTCAACTTCCAAATGAATATTTGCACTCATTAAAAATTAATAGTGCACTAGCTTTTAAATCCTATCACAGAGGGTTTCAAAGAATGGACAACATCCTTAAAATAATCTAGCAATCCAAACAATTTTTATATAGACCTACAGGCAGTGCCGAGTTTAAGGATGTCTAAGATACAGGCAATACATACTTACAGAAAGAACAGACTGTCATAAAGCCTTTTACGTTAAAAATCCCAGTTAGACACAATGATTGGTGATAATGAATGCACGCACTACTTTGTGATGTTCGTGAACACATGGCTTCAGCGGCTTGTCAACTCCAGGCACAGTACAGCACTATATGTAGTCACTTTTATTATTACCATATAATTATTATTATTATGCTGTACTATTATTTTTCTGAATTACCTACAAATTCAACTTAGGGAACGGATCTCGTTCATAACCTGGGGACTGTATGCATTAGCATGTTTACCCAGGCCACAAAGCTATACCGCCGATTTAGCAAATGTGTTTTGTATGAGAAGATTCCATGAAAATGCCTATTATTTTGTGCAGCACTGTTTGTTGGAGCCTCATGAGGAGGGTGAGGCTGGAATGGTGAACACATGCTGACTTTCTGTGCCTGTGTGAAAACTGCAGTGAATGTGATGAGCACTCAAGGTAATGGTACTACTGAAGGATAAACTGGAAAGATGTGATTAAATGCTGCTAATTTGTAAGGGTTGTGGGAATGCATAGGCCTTAAACATAAAACACAAATTCTAGGTTTGCATGTAAATATTGCTCATTAAAATAACTAAATATTCCCACAGTCTCAAAAGAGGGGGATTTCTTACATTCCAACATGTAGTACCTAACATTGCAGACTCAGCGTTCTTATAAAAATGACCCAAAGTTCCCAACAGACACCAACACAACCAGTTTTGCCAGGAATTGCATAATTATCAGCCTGCCATGGATTTTTGGACAGTCCAAAAAGATGCTATAATTCCACTTAGAGTCCCAGTGCCCCTCACCTTGTCCTGGGACTTGGGAGTAGTGTGGACAGGAATGGGGCGCCAAGGCAGTTGGGGGCTAATGGGGGGGGGCTGCTGATTTGGGGGGAAGAGCCCGGCCAAGTTAGCTTGGGCGCTCATCAAAGTACGGTCGTAGTCAGTGCTTCGTACATAGACCTAAGAGGAAGAGGGTCAGTGTCATCTCGGTGGCATGCAGACTGCTCATCAAATTTAATTATTCTATTCTTACAATCAAAATAGTGGAGCAGGAAAAGAGTGGAGGATAAGTGGAGGACAGGGAATGTTTAGACAGTACAGTAAAAAAAAAAAACTGGAAGGGAGAAGGGAGACAAAGAGTGAGGAGGAGAAACCACAGAAAGAGTCAAATACGGAGTTAAAGAGACAGAGACAGAGTGTCAGCAACAGTGGGATGGAGAGAATTATAATTACAGTGGTAATTACATGTTGCTTCGCAGAAAGAGAAGGGAGAGGTCAGAAAGAGTGTGCAGAATCTCATCTGTGTAATTACAGTATAGCGCAGACACCTTGTGGGACACAGCGAGGAGGGCCAAAGTGTCATCATACATGACATGCAATGCTGGCAACAGACGCCGTCACTCACAAGCACATCTGTCAGGGGTGTGCACACTCACCTCTCGGGCATCATAGTCGTCGTCAAGGAAGCCGGCGTAGCGCTTCCTTAAAAATCGCCCTAGTTCATACTGCTGCCTCATGCCTAACTGGAAATAGAAATGCATCATGTCATTGTATGGCGTCATGGGCAATAACAGGCCTCAACAGAAAATGACACGGAAAATACTTTTTTTTAAGATGGGCTGGTGATTCAAATGATTATGTGAACAACCTAATTTGTCTGGAACCTCTTTGGAAAACTAGTTTTTCCTTTTTGTAAAGTTTGCAGATAAATATAGCTCTGCATCTTCGGAAAGAAGTTCTATTTCTTTATTTTCTATTTTAAAAGCCATTTAAAATATAGGGTAAAACATGATTCCATTATTGCTTTCTCATTTAAGGGGAGGTATAAAAAGCCTCCAGGCTGTTTTTACAAATTCACAACAGTTACTCAATGTAAATGTGCGATTATTTGCAAGCCCCCCTGCCTTCCTTTCTGTTTTTAATGCACTCAGTGAAAAGTCTATTATTTTTCTGAGTACTATAATACAATGCATTTTGTTGAGCAAACAAATGCAGGACAGCATACCATTACAGGAATGTGACTTCTATGGAGAGTGAATGTACAGTTTTTGAGATTAAATGATGCTCAGATTTTACATTGATTACTTCCCGAGTAGAGCTTCAGTCAGAGTCAGAGAGCCAGGCTGTACCTCTGTAAGCTGCCCGAACCCTTGTCCCCATATCTCCTCTTTGTGAGGATCGCTGGGAAATGACTCAATAGGAGAGCGATCCCCGTGGCGAAACACCTGGAAGAAAGCACACATTAATACTGACTCACAGTGTGTCAGGAACCAGTGTGCCAACAGAGACTGTTTGCAGACTTACAACCGCCACAAACTTTAAGACACGAGATTCCGAGGAGGCCCAGGAGAGGACAGAGATGCATCCCAGACACCAGAGACAGCTCCGCATTCCTGTCTGCTTTCTGTCTCCGTCGACATGGTATAGGAAATGATTACAGTAAGTGATCAATGTCCTTCCTTTGTAACCAAATGAATGCAGTGAGGCGACCATCGTACTGAAAATTACCCCATTATTCAATGTCACCTACAGTATAATAATTAGTTATTTTTTAGTTCTCATTCAGCTGATATGAAAGTCTACCATTGAACTTTAAATACATATACTGTATGACTTGAATTATCATGTACCTTTGTTTTTCGACCCAGATTATTTTTGCTGATATGAATAAATTCTAACATCTAACATTTTTACTCAGTTTGGTTAAATAAACAAATAGACAGACAAAACAGACAAATAAATTCAATAGCCTTCCTCCTTTATTAACTTTTCTACTAAATTGATGCCAGTTGTAATAAAATAGTATTCACCCATCTTTACCAATTTTCAACTTCCAAATGAATATTTGCACTCATTAAAAATTAATAGTGCACTAGCTTTTATATCCTATCACAGAGGGTTTCAAAGAATGGACAACATCCTTAAAGTAATCTAGCGATCCAACTGATGAGTCCTCCTACTGTATCTCCATTATCCCATCCCTTTAAGTGCATTTACCTTTAAACACTTTGTGTACCACAAATGCACCTCTGCAGTCTCTTTTTCCGTGACACAGTGCTAAACCCTGTACTGCAGATACCGCCTTATATCGCATTTACCTGAAGATCCCGCCTTTCATCACCTGCGTATCACAAATGCTTATTACCTTTTCTGGCAATTATAGTGCTTTTTAAAGAACAGTTAGAGTGCTGTTTGCATCAAGGGACTTTGAGAGAACCTGTGTAATGAATATTTAACATCTGAAGGAAAAAGAAAAACATGAAACAAGTATGAATTACATTACTGTGTTTGGATGACATCAGATTTAAAATAAGCTGCAAATTGTGCTTGACTTTAGCTTGTTTATGTCTGTCAAATAACTAACTCTGTCTGGATTCTGGGTGTGTGAGGATTGGGCATTTTCAGATAACAATCTTTTATATCTCTGTGCTACAAAAAAGTTTGCTAGCCCTAAGTATTTGGCCATGGAAGAATTTGCCCTCTAACCTGAGGCTAGACATTAGCATGCTATTCTTTCCACTTAACAGGGTAAAAAATCCACTGTGAAATGATCTGGATTTCTTTCATATAAAAATAAAGTTAGTTGCTTGCAGATATTCCCACTTTTACAGATAAACCATTGTGAGCCTGTTTGTAAAAGGTATAAATGGATACTTATAACATGATTTTGTGTTATATAGATTCAAGATGCTTATTAATCCATAAAGAGAAGATGCAGGTTCAGCTATCAGTTATCAGTGTTCTGAAGTTGTAGGTAAGCTACAGTAAAGCATCTTACATTATAAATAGGCCTAACAGTTTGGTAGGTTGATCACAAAGCACCTGTGAAAAACAAAGGTACTTTTCACACTGCAGACAGTGAAATTTTTAGCTTATTTAACAAGGCACTTTACCACATTAATTGTTAATTTGACAATTTCTGTGTTTATTTCTCTTTACTGCCAGCTTACAAAACCTTTTTTCCTTTTATTTCTTTCTTCCCACAGTTTCTGTGATTCGTATGCATACATAGTGCAATTTCTGCCGAAGGATAACCAGTTGTAGTTGTATTTCAATACCGTTACTGGCAGTAGAGGAACAACGGTGATACAACAGCAGAAAGTACATCTCTGGCACTAACATCGACAGATGAACAGGTGTAGGTATCATTATATTTTCCAAACGTTCCATTCTAGAAGGGGGGACTCCTATAAATTGGCGAGCACGTGGACAGAGCCGCAGACAGTCCATAGTCTTACACCAACACTGCAATGAGAAAAAACAAAGGGGGAGAGAGGATGAATGCAGCAGTTTAGAGAAAACGTTTGGCTCAGTTCAAACAGTTGCCATGGTTTCAAGATGGTTTCCATGGAAACACAAGCAACCAATGAAATATATTTGAACATAATTTTTACATGGAGGAACAGGGTAGAGAGTACTTGTGGAAACACAGAGTAATTGAACATAACAGCACACATCCACTGCGCTACTTTTGGGTGTAGGTGATAAGGGGATTGAGTGAAAATATTGGGCAAAGGAAGGAGAGAGGCAAGAAGAGTGAGGGCTATTTTAAGCTGTAGGTTGTCATGGTGACTGCAGTCTGTCTACAGATTGGAAATTCTGAAAACACATTGATAGACTAATAAACCAATTACTAGAATTCATACATATATAATTATTCTGACTGGCAAATGATACCTATTCTCATCTTGGTGTGACTGGTAACATTTTTTTGTCTGCATATTCAATATATAAATACTTTCTTTCAATGCAGTGCCACAGCTGAAATGTCATAGTGCTTTTTTGAGTCAGTAAGTCAGCCTATGTATTTTAATTATCACCATTAGTTGCCTCCTTCTCTCGCTTTCTGAAGGACAGAGGTATTCCGACATTTCTCAGTCGCCATGGAAATGCTTCAGTAAGAAGCAGGGCACAAGCAAAAGGGGGTGGGGATGAAGCAAAGGGATCTGTGAACAATGCTAATGTCACTCACCAAACATCATCAATTGTGTATTTAGGCTGTTGCTGGACTATTTATCTCACTGCTGTTTGATCTTTCTATGCCAGACCTTTATTCTTTTACTTACATTTTTAGCAAGGTTACATTTGAGTTTGCACAGCTAATTAGATTTTCTATTTTCAGTTTTTTTTAGTAGAGCAGTGAATCATTTTGCAATGTTTAAACATCTTTTTTCATAGCTCGCATCACCACCTAGTGGATGACAGCAGTTAACTTGTAATTTAGTTTCAATCATTGTGTGCTGTGACACATTTTGATATCGCCTTCACTACCTGCATTTGTGTTTTCCATGTGAAGTAATGCATTCATGTTTTGCAGATGTAGCTTTTATTAATTGGGCCCTACCCAATGAAATTGTGCGTCTATCTCACATGGTATATTGATCTAGTTATACAGCTTGGAATGTCGACTCTGGAATAATGTGGTACATCAAACTCAGTACATGAGATATTGTAGTCTGAGCTGATTTATGTTGAACTGGATTTACAGTCAAAATGGGCACGTGCTCATTTCCCAGGAAATGCCTAGTTATCCTTCAAAAGTTCTTGGGCAAGGGCTTGACCTGAATTGACTTAGTAAAAAATTCATTTCAATTAATGGCTACTAATTGTTATAAATGAAGGGACATTGTAATCATGCAGGCTGATAAAATCGTGTAATAAGGAACTAAAAAATCTAGCTTTCTACAGACACCAAAGGCAGATTCCAGAGTGTGTTTTCCAAAAATTATATTTTGTGAGCAATTTTACAAAATCATCATTTATGAAGACAAAATGATAAATACCCATTTTTTTCTGATTGCTTTGAAACCCACACTGACCTCGATATTTGCCAAAGGGTGCACACTTCAGCATCTGAGCCATCAACAACAGCAAAAGACAGAAGACATCAAACCTTCTCCATTGCAATACTTTACTCATTGCAGTAGCACGTCGGTTAAAAGTGTGGACAACTGTGATCTTTTCAAGCAAACATATTAATAAATTGGCCAATGCCGTGTTTAGGAATATGCAGGTTATCACAGTCTGCCATTTTCTCAGCTTTGAGATCAATAACTCATCTCATAATGTCACTTTGCTTTTTCCTCCTAAGGAAAACAAATGCCTTTCTTCCAAACAGAAAGAAATATGAGGACAAAGGTAAGAAAGGAGGTGTAAATGGAGTGTAAGAACAGAGGAGAAGGTAGGAGAGAATGAGTGGATTCTAAAAGCATTATTACAAGGTGATTGATTAACCCCCAGGTCAACGGTTATTCTTAATGACTGACTCACAGCTGAGCAGGAAGGCATGAATGGTGACATCACTGCACATCAACATTAAACCATACTGAAAGATGGATCAGAGCGGGGACTGAACTAGAGTCACTGATTAGTGACAACCACATAATTACAGTATAACTACAGTGGGACATGATATAGTACTCTACAGTGAAATAGGATGACAGATCTCTTACTGTCCTCTTTTTGCTCCAGATCTGTCTTGCCATTTGCATCTACTGTAGGAATTATTAGATAGATAGATAGATAGATAGATAGATAGATAGATAGATAGACTTTTCCCATTGCACAGTACTGCACATATTAGTTGAATAGCATAAATTGTCAGTTTTAATTCACTGTGTGGTTCTGAAATGCATATACAAATACAATTACAAGCGTACACAGTCAGAGGAAAGAGAAGAAAGAGAAACTGACACTTTTGCAACTGGGGGAAAACCCACACACATGCGCATGGTGAAATTTCTACCACAGGCAAAACATTCACCCTATGGAGCAAAAACAATGAAATCCACGTTGACTATGTATACACATTCTATATCACTAATGGTCAGCATCATTTCTCTTCTCTCAAAGTCTTCATGTTAACAATTTCTGGGCTGTCACAGTGCTCTGAGAAAAGCCTGGCACAAGATTAATTAACTGGATTCATTCTCCCACCACCAACGTTTCTGGCTGCATATTATACTGTAGGTGCAGAATTATTAGGCTGATTGGGTTATTTAAGACCCAGAAGGCTGGTTTTGGGATTAGTGCTTCTTCCAGTAGACATATGCTTACACCGTTTTTATATTTAGGAAAACACAGGACTGTTATGTAGAAACAGACACCTTTTTGAATGCGTTTATTATCCCAGACAGCTCATTATCAGAACAAATTTGGTTATCAAAAAATTGGCACATTTCCTTCGGCTTCTGATTTATACAAATATATATGTATAAGCATATACATATATACGCATATTAACATTAACATTCATTTGAAACCAAGTTACAGTAACAGCAGTTCTTTAAATCATTGCAAACAAATACCTTAAAGCAGCAGATGGAGGTAATGATCCGAGAGCGTCATGCAATTAGGTGGATGCTAATGACCAATGAGAACAGCACATGGAACTCTGAAGTGCAACAACACGTTTGTTCCACCATTATATGTCTTCAAACTTAAACTGGGGAAAAACACATAGATTATATACCTAATACTGGAATACATTTTAGAAAGAAGGCAATTGAAATGAGCTGAACAGATACAGAAACAATATAATCATATATGTGTAGAGAAATGTAAATGCATCTTATACTGGCTAAAATTCAACAAAAGTACTATATAACAATATAGTTACATTTCTCTCTAGATAGATGATTTATACATATACTCTATATATATGGGGCTACTTTAATATACAAATATTGTCTTTAATCTAAAAATATAAATCAAAATGTTTCTCTTCAGTATGAAATGAAAAAAAGAATTATTTTATCTCAGTTCTACCCCCTTCTTCCCCTTTGTGAATCAGGTACTTATTAATTAATTCCATTCAAATAATATACATTCTTATATGTACATTACCAAATACAGAGGAAGGGCAAGTAAATTAATGAAGATTAGGAGTCGAAATTTGCTATTAGCAATTAATTTTAAAATGCCCAGAAAAAAATGCAAGTAAATTCCACCGGCAGTGGGCTGTGCCTGGTCACAGAATTGTTATATACACGGGGGGCTGATTAAGGTTCCTGGATCCTTTCTTCATCTAAAGTTCAACTATTTAACGTTTGCAGACTGTGAGATACTCTGTGCTGGGGCCATTTTCGTCTTGGCAGAGGCCACAAAGCAGGCGTCAAATGGACCATGCACCCTGTTAGAGTCTGAACAGACAGCACCATTGTGCACTCTGTTAACTAGGTGAACAGGGTGCTAATGGCAAGAAGAGTGTGACAGTAAGTGAAGAGCGATACATGAAAGAGGCTGAGGAGTCTCAAGGAATGGAGCACTTATGGGACAGAGTGTATCATATATCAATGGTCACCCCACATCTTATACAATGTAGCAAATGCAAAATTGCTGAAACATATCATTATATTTAAAGATAAAACACAGGCTAATGTGTCTTATTACTGTTTTGCCATGTTGGCAGTGTATTTTTCTTTTTAAATTAATGAAGTTATAATGCAGTTCGGCCCCCATCTTTAGATTTTACTGCATTTGTTCACTTTCCAGTTACCTCAAACAGGTAATTACTGTAATGTTACATCCATTTTTTTTTTAGATTTAGCAATTCTGAGCTTTCATTTCAGCAAAGAGGTTTTTTTAAAAAAATATATGTTAAATGTTGAAACAAGAACTGCCTAGTGTTTTCCATAATTGTTCATTGTTAAGGATTATGTTTGGCTGAATATTCTTAATATAATCCATTATTCCTAATAGTTGATGTCACGTGTGGAAAACCAGTTTGGAGGATTTCTGCAACAGTGTAATGATGATACCAAGAACTCAAAATTTTTACAATTTTTAGAATATGTAAAAACAAAGCAATAATATAACAAGATAGATAATTGTATTATATATAGTTTTCTCCTTGCAGCACAATTTCCCAGACCTGTGAAAGACATAAATGACCATAACCAATGTCCTTAGCTGAAGTGTTTGTAGGTCTTTATAACATTTGAACTTGGGTTCATTGCATAATGGCAAACAGTGGGGAAAATGTGATTTGTTTATCATTCTAAGAATATATCTTTTGTTAACTTGGTATGCATTTACCCACTTCTTCATGTAACTGAGCTACAGATATGTTATTCATTCAGATATTTACCTGGAGAAGATTACAGAATAATTTATCATTGATAATTTATTATTTGTAAGGATTTTAACAACAAGTTAAGTTAACACAACACTGAGCAAATGAGGATATGCCTCAAAGCTCATGGATTCAGGAGGAATCAGTAGATCAAGGGAACATCAGTTATGCACTTAAATCACTCTCAACTGATAACCAAATCAGAATTATGCGATTTTATTTTAATTCTAATTTTACTTTAAGTGAGGTACTCTGCCTGGGGTGACTCAGTCAATTCAGAGCAGCACATTTTCCTTTTGTTTTATTGCTCATCTGATCAAAGATATGTGGATTTTTTAAATAACTACAATGCTTAGGAACATGCTACAGTGCATCAGCAGCTACTGGCAAAAGACAAAGTGTACCATGCGCGCACCCAGTAGAACGTCCATCTGGCCATATCTAGTTGGTTGCAGTGCTGCCTTACCTGAACACCAGGCTCACCTGAAGCTCATCAACCTGGCTAATTAGCATGGATTAAAAGGCCTGAGTTTAATACCTTCCAAAAATTCAAGTGTCCTGATGTTCTGAGTGTTTGCGTGGTTTTCCATGGTTTGACTTTGACTCCCTCTTGCCCTCCTGATCTTCTTTCTGTTCATCTTGTGGTTTGGAATTATTTTGTGACTGTCTGGCTTTGCTTGGACTGTAGATTTGGGAAACGATCAGATGTCATTTGCATTTATTTGTAAGATTCTGGAACTAAAGCTCTTGCTCCTGCACTTATATCCCCATATAATCATTACAATATGGCACATTTTTTAGAAATAATTTTCCAAATCTTACGCAAAAATGCATGTTTGCCACTTTTGTAAACTCTAATTACCCTGGTAATTAAATAATTTGTAATAGCTGGTTCTTCCATTGAACAATAAAAGGCAATATCGGAATAGCCAAAAAAAACATGTTTAAGTTGAGGCACATATATTATACTGAAAGAATTTGCCTAAGAGTACATTCTGAGCTCAAATAGGTGACAGGTCAACGTAAAAATTATTTCTTTAGTTTTATTTTAACAAGGGCCGTAATAAACTGGCACAAAACTAGCATATCATCTACAGAGGCTCCTACTTTTGTCTTGTATCATCTGTGAAAGTCTGATAGATTGCAAAATGCAACTGATAATATTTGTGCAGAAAAATAAGAACAGTATTTTTTGAGGATTTTTGTATCCTTCAAAGTCATAATTTAAATAAAACCCATCCAGCGAGTGTCAGTGTTTCTTACTCTCTCTCTCTTTCTGCATGACTGAACACTATTCCACGGGTGCTTTAATTAATGAGTATGGATATTTTCTTTACAGTACAACTGGCTGGGTTTAGCTATTAGTACATTTATCAATAGTTCAAATTATAGTAGCACCAATAAACAGTTGTTGCTAAGTTCTTGCGGTTGTTGAGCAAGAAGTTCACTAAATTATCTGATTATTTGATTGTTGTCTGTCATTTCCCTCAACTACTCCCAAAAAAAACAGCCATCTGCACAGTAGCATTAATTATGTGTTAAGTATTAGGCTTGTTTAAAACAGACAGAATAAAGCTAACACATATGTTTGACTAAAGACCAAGGTTCTTTTTTTATTTTATGTTGTATGTTTGTATTGACATAAACTGATTAGGCTTTTTGGAAGGAGCCAGACTGGATTTTCATCGGTTGACACTGGATTATTCAGTGCTAGATGTTGAAATATTTGGGCAAGATATTGCCATGGAAACAGGGCAAGGATGTTGACATTGTGGTGCCACTTAAGGAACAGAGCTGTAACTTTAAAAATGAGACGGTTGGAAGTGGAAGAGAATTATATCTTGATTGAATGTCATGATCTTTGTAGGATTCTGTTTGGTCATTGAACACACACGCATATCCACACATACACACAGTAAACAGTGTCAAGCTCAACAGTAATTCAGAAAAAGAAAAAAAAAATCTAATTGCCACTTGTTTTAGAGTACGCTCACCATTTTATGTGCCAAGTTTTTAATTTTGACGTGACTTCTGCTAACAGAACATTTTTGTAACAATAACCATAATTATAATAATAACATTAACAATATTACAATTGAGATAACAACACTTGATTTTAAAAAAGGGAAAAATAAAACTGAATAAACACAAAGAAACACTTATTTTATCTATAACTTTCTAGATTTTTCATTTATTTGTCCTTTTTCATTAAAAAACTCAACAAACATCATTTTAATCCAGTCTCTGTCTCCTCTATGAAATGGATTCGCTTACCTTTTAAAATGTGAAAAAGCTGCCCCCCTTTTTCTGTTCAAGGCGTCTTTCATACTAACGTGGCATTAAAGTTTTGTCATAATCCACTATAATCCATCAAGTTTATTTTGTTTTAAACAAGCAGGAAAAGTGTCTTGACAGGCTGAGTTCTGTGTCGTACAAAACAGGGGAGGGACGCACGAGGAGGGGGTGTCCGTTTTGATAGCACGCTCCATTTCCTTCCTGTCAATACAAGGACCTTTTCCTCCATTTGATGATTCCTCTTGCTTTCATTGTAGCTTCTGTCAATCTTGTTTTTTTTCACTTTTCTGTTGTTGACATATATGACACATCAGATGTTACGCCATTTCTGCTGTGTTTTGTCTTAATATTCATTTAAACACATTTCCACCTTATTCAACTACAAAAGTTAGTTTAGGGCATTTTATATTATAGTAATAATAATAATAATGATAATAATAATAACAATAATAATAATAATGCAGACTGCTTTCAGTCTGAATGTGTAATGTGTGGATCAGTGATGTTGGTGATGGTATATAAAAGTTAGAGCTACTCAACAAAGTTAACAAAAGGCTTTTGGGGGAAATAGGCCTGCTGTACATATATGCAGTGTTGATGCACTGTTCTTTGTAATTTGTTGCAGACAGAAGCAAAATACTAAAGAATCAATAGAGAATTAATATGAAAACAGGTTTTCACAAAATGAAGTATATCTGCTGAATTTCATAATGGTTAGCTAATTAGTGAATATACTAATCAAACAAAGTTTTAATGGAATATGTGGTGAGAGAGGTAGCCCTTATAACCGGCTCAAGTAGAGGCTCAAAGTGTCTATCAGATGGAAAATAATGCACAGAACTGCTGTGGATATTATTATTCATAACCAAAGCTAAACATATTAATATACAATCATAATTGCAATATAGACAATACATAAGCATATTGCACAATATAACTACATGAAGCATAAAAAAAATAATATTTGCATCATTGTTTGAAATAAAATGCAAATGTGAACTTAACATCAGACCTTTATGATCTGACAAAATGTACAGACCAATCATTTAAGGTACAAATATAATTTTTTGCTTTTAAAAATATATGTTAGTTGGATGGTTAACACAGAATGTTTTATTAAAAAAATAAAACAAAACCCATGGACCATCTAATGGATACTGGTGACATGAACGCAGCTGTGTAGTTACTGTCAAGCTATTGATGCATAGGATGATTTAAATATATTTACTGCACTTCATGTAAGTTTATCTGCAATTCTCTCAGAATTACTGTGGTTAGTTATTTGGCACAAAATCCTTGAGAATGCAAGTGTAATTATTTAAATCAATTGTAAAATATGAGCTCCAGCAGGTCCACGATGGATAGCTTGTAATGACATATACATACAAGTTCAAGGGAGGGGCAAGTCAAACATATTAGTATGTCACGAAGACTTAGAATAATAAAAAGCATTGCAGATGATGATGAAAATTATTATTATTATTATTATTATTATTATTATTATTATTATTATTATTATTACAAATGCACAAATTGTATATAGGTAGATGGCTACTTTAAAACTTGTAGAATTCAGAGGAGAACAACTAAGCAGCATGTTCACACTGCAAATTCCAATGCAATGGCCCCAAATATAAATACTGTTGGCTGTTACGTTAGGGAACTGGGTAATGGCTGACCACTGTTAACAAATGCCCTGTATTAAAGTCAACTTAACTTCTTCCTACAGTATGTATGATTCCTTTGCACCCCATGGTCCAGTCAATTTCCCCATCTCTCATCTGTTGTCCCAACAACAACAATAAAGAGAAATTTGTCAAGATTCTGTTTCTGTCCATCATAACCATAATGATATTAACTAAACATAGTGTATCTAACATCCTTCAGTGATTGCACTGTATTATCAAATTCTTCCTACAAATAAAATATATTATACATCTTATGTATTTTCATAAGATCCTCTACTGTTTCACTTATTTTTTCCATCTATCCTTCATGAAAAAAGGGAGATGTTACACTTGAAGCAAATCTTCCCTCAAAAAATATGAAAGATATCTATAGTGTCACTGCACAGTTTTATTTGCACTGTACAATAAGATTTCTAGATTATACAATACCTGCACTGTATAGCAGTGCCAAACCATGGCTCTTAATGATGCTGGCCCGCAGTTTGTATAGCCTTTACGATGCTGGGAACCTACAACAAATGTAACCCCAAGAACCTACACTGTGTAAATCCCAGGAGAGGGCCTGCTATTATGCACTTGAGAAAAGTAACCTTCAATTGCTTTGTAAATTCTTATTTGCTCCTGCATCAGTTAAGAAAATAAATACTGTATTGGTACTACTGTTGTGTACTCTGCACATCTTAACTGTGGCAAAAACACAGTGGAGTAAACTTAATATCAATATCTATAATCTGTATGTTTGGATATCCATACAAAATTGATGAGAGGAAGGTTTTGCTTTGGCACAGATTTTGCTGTAGCAGTTCCCATTACATACTGTACTTCTCTTCACTTCCATATTGCCATTAATCAAAACAGAAACACTTAATACATTAAGTGTATCTGTGATAATTATTGGCTTGGTACAATATAATGTGTATGGAACTGTCCACTTAATGTCTGCATCCTTTGTTCACTCGCCTTTGTAGTTTTTTTTTTTTTTTAATTCTTAGTATCATGTAATTAAATGTAATGGACAATGTTGTCTAATCATTTGTGTGTGCTTTCTGTTTCTCAGAATGCAACCTAGAGTTTAAAACAAACACGGCCCTTAAAATCCTTTCTCGCTTTCTGCACATATTACTCATATTTGAGTCTCTTGTACATTTTCCTTGGAGCTATTCTTAAACAGAAGTGGTTCAATTTGCGGGTTTTGGCTCTGACCCATTAAACCCTTTAGAGATGCGTGTAAACTCAAAGGTGGAAGGGAGAGTGGCAGAGGGAGAGGGGATGACATGGTGTTGGAATTAGGGTTAATGTTGCTCCCAGATGTGGTCTGCAAATTAGCTGAGGAGATCGGGACTTGTGTACAGGAAATTGGGGTCTGAGAAGGCAAAGAAAGAGATGGAGGATTGTTATTATTGTTGAGAATTCCCCCAGGCCCAGAAACTCCGCCACCAGTCCCTGTCCCAATTCCCATTCCCATGACATTATTGTTAAAATGATGTGCCTTGTAGTAATGGTTAAGATGCTCTGCTCTCACTAAATTGGGAAGGTTGACAATTTCTGGATGGTGCAATCTTAAACTCTGCCCTCCCCCACTGCTTCCGCCACCTCCATGTACAGTAGAGCCCCCAGAAATCCCACTGCCACCACCAACTCCGTTTCCTCCGGTTGCAATTTCATCCTCGACATTGATAATCTCAATGGCCCGTGCCGGCCCGTGGTGTTTGTGAAGCTGGTGCTGCTTTCTCAGCTTGTAGAAGACGACCAACATGACTGCTGCCATGAACGTAATAGCAACAAAACAGCCGATGATGATTTTTGTGGTCTTCATCACATCATCCAGACCAGATATATTAGTGACATCAGTTATTGGCACTGTAAAAGCCTTTTCGGGTGACACCGTGGCTTGGGATGAGGACCTCGAAGGCGACGAAACAGAAGAGGTGGTGGATAGGGTTGTGGTCATACCCCAAGCTTCCCCTGGCATCGTGGGACCAGGAATTCCAATAAAGCTTTCGTTGATGTACTGGCGGGCGGAATGTTCCTCCTGACCGGTCTCCGTCGTTTCCACTGTGACAGTGGTGAAATAACTGTAACTGTTGCTGGCGTCTGAGGCGGACACGTTTAGCACCGCTGTTGCTGTGGTGTTGCCCGCAGAGTTGGTCACCATGCAAGTGTATTGGCCTGTATCTTGGACTGTGACATTGGTGAAATTCAATGTGCCATCATGCAGCACTGAGATTCGAACCCTGTAAGAGCCATGGGTCATGAGCGTGCCGTTGGGGGTGAGCCAGTTCACTGAGGTCATG
Source organism: Pollimyrus isidori (assembly GCA_019775955.2). Lineage (NCBI taxonomy): Eukaryota > Metazoa > Chordata > Actinopteri > Osteoglossiformes > Mormyridae > Pollimyrus > Pollimyrus isidori. The sequence goes on from JABFDZ020027086.1 coordinate 21,349, forward strand.
GACGTACCGCTTCTGCACTTCAACTCCGCTGCCATCCCCTCAGTGACATTGAGGTCTGTCGGGGGCTCAACAATGACAGGGGCGTAGCAGGTGAAGTGGCTTTGGTCCAGCTCCCCAATATACCTGCCCTTTAGCCCTGGTGGAGCATGACAGCGGGCACAACAGGTAGTGTTGCTGGGTACTGTCTCCTTCAGCCACCAGCTCAACCATAGAACGTCACAGTTGCAAACCCAGGGATTGTGATTAAGATGCACCCGTTCCAGTTGGTGAAGTGGGGTGAAGAGGTCATGGGGAAGAGAGTGAAGAGAATTGTGAGAAAGATTCAACTCCTCCAGGTTTTTGAGGTCATCGAAGGCATTTCGCTCGATGACCAACACTTGAGAGTGCATGAGCCAAAGCTTGCGTAGTGACACGAGCCCTTGGAAGGAACCTGGCCGGATGATTTCCAGCCGGTTCCCCGAAAGCTCCAGCTCCTCAAGGCGCTCCAATGGTGTGAGGTTAGGTATGTCCTTAAGTCCACACATGCCCAGATTCAGGTAACGCAGGTTGATGAGTCCCTCAAAGGCAGCTTCGGAGATGTAGTCCAACTTTTTCAGTTCCCCTAAGTCCAGCCGCCTCAAGGAGGGCACGCGGTGGAACGCATACGCAGGCAGGGTCTCAATGGGATTATTCCGCAGCCACAGTTCCCTCAGCTTGCTGAGGTACTCAAATGCCTGGGAGGGGACTAGCGTGAGGCGGTTGTCAAACAGCTCAAGTGTGTTGAGGTTAGGGAGGCCATTGAAGGCCCCTACCTCAATTTGACGTATCTGGTTTTTAGAGAGCTGCAGAATCTCCAGATGCCGCAGGTGCTTGAATGTGTCAGACTTTATCACCTGTAAAAACAAACAAAAAATCAAAGAGTGAATGTTACAACATACCCGTATACCGTATCCATTAACACAGTACTGTACTTTATCTACGGCACACCTCTGTACACTACAATGAAATAGTACTTAAATGAGATGTTTATATATCATATATACATCTCGCTACTGTATTTTGCCGTTCTACCAATGTTATAAATATAATTTAAATTTTCAGCAATGGTTTCAAAAATGTTTGCTAAATTATAACTACATAAGCTGACAAAATCATTTGTAAGCATATAAATATCTCTTAAAAAGCTTTTTGGATGACATGCAGCAGAATCTATATAGTATTATTTTGGGTTTATGTGTTGGTTCTTACCAATTGAAATTCAAAGCCTTGCTGGCAACCTATGATCAGTTAGGTGCCTAGTATGTACTCCTGTTACTCACTGGAATAAGAACAGAAATTCATTATCGTACGGGAAATCTATGTTAAGGGCATGACCTCCCTTTTATGAATCTATTAATTTTTTATGTTTTTTATTCCATAAGTTCACATTCAGACATGCTACAAGTTATCTGGATAGACTCTTTTTACTTTTGTTTTGTTCTCTAGACTGATGCACGATCAATTTTGACTTGAATGTGTCTTCTGCCATATTTTTACCATATGGTCATTATTCAGCTTGACTGGTTTTATAACATTTATTAAATCAAAATATTTTTTTTTGCAAACACATGCGAGATTTTGATATTAATATAATTGGGCACTTAGATATTGACTCAGAAAACTACTTCTTGCATTCACCAATGATCTGTAGATTGGTTTTTAAGGTGGATAATCAGAAAAGTTCTATCTTTCCTTTGCATTTGTTGTCAATGTCAGATCAACCTTTAGCTGCGTGGTTTATACTTATAACATTTCTACTATGATGTAGGAATCCTGATGTCAATATCTTAACTCGAAAAAACTAGGACAGAGATGACACATAATAAGGCTTCAATAATTCTGAGCAGCATGTCATTGTTACTGCACATTTAGTGGGCATTTAGTCACAATGGTTATAAAAATCTCTGGCACAGGCTTTGTCAAGATGGGAAAAGAAGAAAAAACGACCAATTTCAATATTCACTGGGAGAATATTTAAGAGGCAGTACATTAACCTCTAACAGGACAGCAAAAGGGACTGTACACTTTTATTGCCATGAATCTGTAGCTTGGGATGTCACAGAGGAAGAATGTGGTGCAATCTGACACATCATCTTACCCTGTGCATGCAAAGGGGGATGTGTGCAGGTGTGCTGAGGCTGTTTCATAATGATGTGAAATCCATTTTTCCATATACAGCCACGGCTGGGCTCGTTTCAGCTCAGGGCTGCATGCAGCGTGTTGCAGGCGCATGATAACTGATCATTTGCATATCATTATGCAGCATTTCGCCCCTGATGAGAAATTCTCGGGTAAGGATCCTTGATCCTAAAAGTGCATGTTGTCACTGGGCTGCTTAAGAAGCAGAAACAGAAGGTTGCCCGGTCTCTCTGACTGCTTTGATCGCTGGATGTGAATCCCTTGCAGAATTGCTGGGATGTCTCCTCTGCAGAGCCTTTTCTCGCTCAGTAAATCACCACTGAAGCAATCTCTCATGGAGAAATTACACAACATTCCTCTCTAAAGATTCTGATTCCTATGTTGTCACTATGGTACAATATTTTCCATCCTATTTGATCACCATTTCTGTTTTTGAGCTTTACAATGCAACACAAGCTGTTGGGTTTGCTGTTGACCTCAAAACTCTGCCTGGACAGTGTGCAGTATATAGCATTTTAATATAAATGAATTTAATCCATGCTTCAGTTACATCCACAGCTGTTTAGAAATCCCATAACACCATTACTGTACCATTATTTTTTAACTGTATTATTTAATGTTTACCAAGCAACATATAATTTCACCCACGTCGTGCCACACTCCCTTCTGGCCAAATGACCCTGATTGGTCATTGATGAATGAGAACTTCACTCTGGCTGACTTGACCTAACACATCAAATAACACCCCAAAGGCATGAATAAGCAAGACTGGGGAATAACAGGCACAGGAGGGTGACATTTATGCAGAGGATACTCACGGGGCATTCTGCTAAATGAGCCAGTCACAAACCCCTTAAGGCTCTCTTACATTATTCGCAGTATGACAATTATTTCTACTGGATGCAATGAATCTGACCCTAAATATGCATCATTTACATTTATGTGAAATACATATGCCTGTTCAACAATATGCTTACCAACATCTTTTTCAATATGGAAATTGTGCTATGGAAGATCATCATTTATAATTTGTTATAATGCACGTATAAATGAATACATGCATCATTCTCCACAAAATAAATTAAATTCATCTGTACTTACAGTAAATGTGTATCTGTCGACAGTAAAGAAATGGAGAAGCATTTTGGTCTTCACTTTATAGGTATATCTAATTTTCTAGAAGGACAGTGGACCAAATGAGGCCTTTTATGAACAGGTGTCACCCAGCCAAACCTCTGCTTTGCCACGCTCTGCCTCCAGTGTTTTGCTGGACTTGCGGCTCATGAACTCGTTTACTGGTGGGATATTTTAGGACCCTGTTTTTACTCATTTCTTTGCAAGGTATTGCATGTCTCCACCATCCTGAGCATTCATTTCGATCTCTACCCTGTTTGTGTGTGTAACTTTCACCCCGATCACCTTGATATTCTTGTTCTCGGTTTTGCATCTTTTATTTGCTAACTTTCCCTGTTTAGCTCAGAGCAGGAAAACAGCCCCCTGCCTGTGTTTGACTATAGATTTTTGGTTAATGATTTGGACTGTGCATTTGGTTTTTCTTCATATTACTTGTTCCACAATATGGTACCTGTGTCTCAGATCACCACTCCAGGACTACGGCTTAAACCTTGTGCTTCCGCAACCGAATCCTCCTTTATTACTCATATATTCGTCACGTTTGATATACGATAAATATTCCAAAACCATGAAACAATAAACTGATACTTCAGAAAGTGTCCTGCAATAATAATAGTGTGTCACATTTTTAGTCCAACCTCCAAATATCTGAATAAAAATAATTATTGACATTAGCAAGATTATTGTTACTATACGAGGGGATATTCTCTCAGTTAAAACACCCTCTTTTCAGTCATGTGCTGTTTAATGACGGGGATATTTAAGAAATGCGTCGTTGGGTGATTTTCTTTTCGTGCAAAGTTCATGCAGTGTACTTGCACAAACCTAGATGACTAGATGACAGAGCCTACTATACACCTAGACTACAGTTAAAAAAATGTGTGTGTGTGTGTGTGTGTGTGTGTGTGTATAAGCAGATTATAAGCATAAGTGTACACTTTAAAATAACAATAAAAAGTGGAGTATAAAAAATATATAAACTAGTAACATGTTTATCATTATCAAGTATTATGCACTGTAATACTTGTTGAATATGTGCCATACTTTTACGTGACTGACACCAGTGGGTCTGTTTACACCAGCATCATGTGATCATGTGAGTAAGTCACTGTGCTACACTGTCACCAGCCATAGGAATTTCTCAGCTCCATTATAATCTTACGGCACCACTGTCATATATGTGGTCCATCTCTGACCGAAACGTCATTATGCAGTGCATGATATTTTGAGACCTTACAATTTAAAGTATATACATACTGTATATACAGCTGGAGGATTTTTACCAGAAAATTTCTTCCACTCAAATTATACCTATAAACTATAAAATCACAGGTGCTGGAGTAACGTAATGTACACTTTTAATACAGTGTTAAAATTATATTTAAACAAATATATTTATAAATATATTTGTTCATTTTTTTCAATTACTGAAGTCTTTAGTGGATTATCTCTTCCTTGACTTTGGACTTAGTCGAGTTGTGCATAGAGATTATTTATACTGACGCATTTATAAAATGTACCAAAATTTTTAATTATCTCTTAACATGATCATCACCCTAAGTTGCCATAAATTAGCTTTTTTTAAGCTTGATTAAAAATGTAGCCACTAATTGCCTCTTTAGGATGTCAAGGCATTGCAGTATCCCAGTACAACATAAACACACAGTATCCACACTATACCACAGAGAGTTGGACTGACTGGGAACCCACACATGCCTGTAGAGGTCCAACACATCTAAAGACCCCATTGTCCCATTGCCATACCCCTACAAACTTGACCATGCATTCCTATGTTTTAGATTTAGTCTCCTATTGAAATGCGTATCACTCAATATGTAATCAGCATCATATTCATTTATGGTCAGCTTTCAATTTCAGCTAACTGAACTTTCAACTGTTTAAAGATTCTTATATTTTTACATGAACTTCCAACAATTAAGCAGAATGGTCATGGACAACCTGCAAATTTAAACCAAAGTGGAAAATTCCAAAAATCACTCAGTCCGGTTTGTAAGTACCATTTTCATGGGCTTTGAGGGAAGAACTTTGCTGGGCTGCATGAGGACTGAGTGAGTTTTGGTTCCTAGTACTGTAACATATGATAGAGAAATCTGACTTTAGGACTGATGCACACAGTTGCAGCAACACAAACATGGCATTTACCTGTATTGAGTTCTCCTGTAGGTTGAGGTATCGCGTGTTGACAGATATACTTTCAGGCACCTCCTCCAAATTCCTCCTTGTACAGATCACTCGACTGGCCTGATTGGAACAGCTGCAGGGAGCAGGACAGGAAGAGCTGGCTACAGCCAGCTCCGGTCCAGGAGGGAGGAGCTGCAAGAGCAGCTGGACTAGCACAAGAAGGAGGGGGGAGGGGCTGCAAATGTTGGTCACCGTGGCGACACGCATGGCAACTTGGTCATGACCCTCCCCTTTGCTCACTGTGATGACTGGCCAACTCCAGGCGGTAGATATTTCTTTCTCTCCTCGCTTTATTAAGTCATAAACTCGCCTCCTTATGTTCCGGAAACGTTAAAGCAGTTGATTTTTATGTATTTCCTAATGTTTCCTTTTAAAAAGCTTCATTGTATCTTCGTTTTTTATGTCACAAAAGGTTCCCTTTTTGGTTCCCAATGTCCTTAGATGTCTTCCTTCAGCAAGAAATGTTCATTGCGCCGTTAAAATCACTTGTATGTTACACATTCAAAGAATGCGTATTGATAGCTGCTGTATTTGTCGAATGTCTTCCTTCGTCAGTATTCGGGGAAAGGGTTTCTGAATATGACTTGTATGACACTGTAAAAAGAGGAGACAGGGGCTAGTCTATACACAGAAAATACAGACACTACAGCATATTTTTCAGTGACAAGCATAATCTATTGTTATCTGCTGACTGGCAGACTGGGAACTGCAGAGCATGAACAATGACGGAGATTAACACGAACCTAAGTGAAGAATTTGGTTCCAGATTATTTATAGTGAATTAATCATTGACATGGGCATCAACCATTATTACTACATTATAGCCGCTAATAAAATACTGACACGGTGACTGATTGGTCACCTCAAGCATTGACAATGATGCTATAAAAAGAACGGACAAGGAACAGAAACAACTCCAGGGACAAACGAGGCTGGATGACACTCTTAGATTAACAAAGAAATCTGGAGAGTGCCAGGTACATTAAGGGAGGCCAAGACAAAATCCTTCAAATCTTTCACACAGGAGAACTGTGATAACAGGTAACGGTTGCGTTTGGAGGTTTGTGTTATGCTGATAAATCGCATAGGAAGGCTGTATGTTTAATAAAAATGCCAAGGAAGGTTATGTAGAACAGAAGTGTGAGAAACAACCAAGTAACATCCAGTAGTTATTAGAAGTTAAACAGCAGCTATATTGATGCAATAGAAAGCAATATGATACAATGTTAAGGAATACAGTGTACTTATATTACTCTCCCTATTAAAATGTGTATGCTTTGCAGCAAGCAGTACAAGTTTCAAGCACTGGTGTATATCTCGATTTCATCCCTAAAATGAGGACGTACGTCAATCTGGACAAAGATACTGAATAACAATAAGATACAACACCACATACATTTAACTAAAACCCTATAGTGGCTGCACAGTTGGCCTGTTTTGTTCCTTAGCACACACCACACATGGTAAAATTCGTCCACTGAAGTCAAGCATGTCTACTTAGGATATAAATTTTATAAAAGCTTTTATGAAACCTAAGTATGATTCGATGTTACTGGTCAGGACATAGGTACGATTCGATGTTACTGGTCAGGACATAGGTACGATTCGATGTTACTGGTCAGGACATAGGTACGATTCGATGTTACTGGTCAGGACGTAAGTATGATTGGACGTTACTGGCCAAGGCATAAGTACGATTGGACATTACTGGACAGAATATAAATCATTGTACTTAGTTTTCCTATAATGATCACAAGTCTTAAGAATTCTTGTTCCATGAAGAAGGATCTGACTTGATATTTAGTTTCAATCACTCCTAGCACAGAGACAATATGTTTATGTGATATGTATCTTATGCATATTAAATATCTGGTTTTAGTTTTGGTTATGTTAGTTAATGCTCGATGACATCATGGTCAAAAATGTCTTTTCCTCTGCAAAGCAGCCGAAAAGCATCACAGGTAAGAGTGACCAATGCATATGGTGACCTTTAATCATTAGCACATTACATGAAGGAGGAAGTGAGCAACGCTTAGCCACACGCTAAAAGCTAACAAAATCTCCATTTGTATCAGGGGCTTATTTTGCTTTTATGTATCTCATTTTCTAACTGCTAGCATCATTTTCACATTATTTTCATTGTAAAAGGTACCCATTTTAGGCCATTCTACAGGCCTGACAAAAAGCACAGTTAGCATGATATTATTTACATGGCTACTCATCATGGCTGATACCAGATATTGTTGGATATTGGTGGTTTTCTCTAAACTGATATGCCTGATTTTAAAAAACCATATATTCAGCAAACAAGTGTTACCTTTATTCCAAATGGTTCATAAATTTGGACCCTGGGCTAAGAGGTTTCGTAATTCAACTCACAAATTAAATTCATGTAGAAATATTAGCATGAACAAGACCGAATGTCACCTTAGATCAGCAACCCTAATATAAAACAGAGGCATCCCTATGGGAACATTGCCTTTCCACCTATCCATTCTTGCTCTTGATTCAACGCACAGACAGGTGAGAGCAAGTCTGGGGTCAGAGCCCAGTGCCTGGCAGTGCCCCTAAGGCAATTGGGGTTATGGGTCTTACTTAAGAGGCCAGCAGTGGTAACACTCTGCTGAGCATGGGATTAAAAGCGGTGACCTTCCAATCACCGCCACAGAGACCCAACCTGCAGAGGCAAACACCACCCAAAGCACTGACCTGGCATGAACCCGGGCCTTTCGGCACACCAGCACTGACCTCCGGCCTCGTGAATCACCCAGCTCTTTGGCTAATGACAGCTTACGAGGGGCAGGACATCAGCTGTGTTTTAACCCCAACATCATGCTTATAAAAGCAGTGTCTCCATGTGTGAAGGGAAACGTGACTGTGGCCTAGTTTGCCTGCGATATTTAGCGGATTAATTGTAGCAAATAAAATGCGCCGTAACACTGCACATCATACTGAGGAGTGGCCCAGTAATGTATCAAGACACCAGTGTGCCTGCTTGGACTGCAGGTGGAAATCAGTGCACATATAGAAACTTGCACAAAAATGGAAAAAATAACAAATTCAAACCCACAGGTCCAGATGTGGGAGGTGACAGCATTACCCACTGAGCCACTGTGCACTAAATAATGCTTATTAAACGCATGTTGTAGTATTACATTACCGTAATGGATATTTCCCAAATCTAGGTGATGTGCTTATTGTTCCAGAACCTCAGCTTGCTCCCCAGCCTGCCGCAGATGCAGCGTTTTCATTCCCCTCATGGGTACAGCCACCTGCTTGGCGTAACGGCGAGACGACACAAAGCCCTTCCCTTCCGCTTACATTTACCTGCACCACCTCTTTTCATGCCGGCTCCTTATGTTCACAGGGAACCAACTTCAGACCAAAGTGAGAAAGAGGAGACAGAAATTATGAAGGCAATCAACTCCACCAGCACATGTGTAATTAAAAAAATGCTACAGGACTCAAACATACTTAATAACCAATCAGACGGCACAACTTTAAATTGCATTAACTTAATGAACATCTGCCTAAAGGGGGGGTGGCGGGGGGGGGGGGGTCGT
>JABFDZ020027087.1:0-12817 GCA_019775955.2 Pollimyrus isidori
TGTTGCGCTGCTTTGTCTGGTTAATCATCCAGTCTGTGAAGAAGGCATTCAAGTAAGAATTGCATTGTAGTATGACTAATTTCCTGGCGTGTACAATTTATATTAGGTCAGCATTCATGGTTCGACTTCTGATATTCAGATCAAGTTATATGTCAAACTGGTTTGTTCAACGTTCAAGAAATTTGAATTCTAGAGTTTGAGAACCGAGGTACCACTGTACCTCAGAAAGTATTTTATTTCAGTATATATGTTTCATTTTTTTCAGTACCACTTTAGGTATTTATTGGAATCAAAGTAAACAGGTAAGCTATGTGTTTGGAAACTGAATCACTGAACAATCAGCGAAGAGAGACAGCACTCTCATATAAGATATACAGTCTGGACAGAGAAACAAAATTTCTGGTGGGATGATTCCTTATTCACCATTGGTTTATCAGTTCATTGATGTTTGCCTTTTGTTTTTTTAAATTTAGTTTTGAAATTTAAATTGACAGTATTGTATCGTTCTTAAATAGTGGTCAGCCTATTATCATACATGAGGAATTTGTGGACACTAGGACTAATAATCGATTTCCATGGTAACACGAGATCACCGAAAGCTGCCTGCTGAGGAAAAGGCAGGCAGAGATGCTGTCTGACAGTAGGCAACAACATCTGGTATGCTGCCTAAGAGAAGGCCAATGCGGGAATGAAATCTGGCAGAATGCTTCAGGTGTAGGCCTGAATTTCTCGACTGGGTCAATCTCTACCTGGCCTCAGTAGATAAAATTCCATTTCCATCTTATGTAATTCTGATTAATCTTTTTATGTAAATGAGCAAAACTTTTTATGCAAATAAATAATACTTTAAAATGAGCATAGCTGCAGAATTTTAAGGTGACGGATATACAAAAATACAACAAAGGGAGTTTAGCACTATTCCAGAATACAGTGCATCACACAAGTAAGGACAATTTATAATCGAAGAATGATAGGTCCCAAGAATTTTTAACTTTTGTGTAACTCCAAAACAAAAGCACAGATTAATCATCATTAAACCAAGACTAAAAGATGAACATATACATTTAAAGTTTTTGTGTTTCATAATTATTATTTGTTTAATGTCATTCATAGCTGGTAGATGAAGATAGAAAATGCTGTCTTAGGTGTTGCTATGGAATAACCTATAAATTACTATGACCGTCGCATAAAGAATTTGATTTTGATCTGTTGACTACAAAGATAAAATCAGTGTCAAAATGATTATATTTTTACGCAGAGTGCGTGAATATTTAAGTAACACTGCTTAGCGAAAGGAAGGGTGCAAGCACATGACATTTGATCTTCTGAATGTGATCAGTCAAGAAGTATTTGATAGATTTTATGACTGCTTCACAGAAATATTTTATAGATAATAAAGTCCATACTGGGAACTGAGAAGGACGACTGCAAGGGCTCTGAGGGCAGATAAGGAGGTGTTTGTTAGAGGAATCTGTGAGCAAGTGACACACCATCTGTGGCATAGAGACTCACGTCTAGCTTACAGAGGAATCGAAGCATTACGTACATCCAAATCTGTTCCTTGGAGAGTTGCAGCCAGGGCATAAAATGGAATGGGTTTTACAGATCACACTGCAGTTGTGACCCGCTGGGCTGCCTACTTTGAGCAGGTGTTTAACGCTGATCCTTCAGTTATGATATTGGATATCTCTTGAGACTGATCCTCAGATTAGCTGTGAACCACTCAATCTCACTGAGATTGCACTGGTGGTGAATCAGCTGGGGGTAGGGAAGGCTGCATTGTTGGTTTGTTGGTATCCAAGGTGAACGTCTTCAGGCTGGTGGTAAGGCTGTCCTCCTGACATTGCAAGAAGTCTTTCCTTCCTTTTGGGAGATGGCCATCATCCCAGCTGACTGGAAAATGAGACTTGTTGTCTTGTAAAGGGAAAATTGATTGCCTGGATTGTGGCAACTACAGCAGGATAACACTGCTCTCAGTGGTGGGCAAGGTTCTTGCAAGGGTCCCCAGCAGGATCTGTGATCACTTGCTCACCCAATTAGATGAGTCTGGTTCTTATGCCTAAGTGTACCATTGACTACGTCCTGGCACTCATTGGGCCATCGAGTTCTCATCGGGCCATCCATCAACAACTCTGGCTGGTCCATCGGCTGGATATCATCATGATCTCTTTGCAGCCTATGTAAATTTTCATATACCATTCAAATTTAATTTATCAAGTCATTCTGTGGGACTTCCTGAGATTTTGTAGGAATCCCCCCTGAAACTGCTGGACATCTTGGCCATCCATCCTATACAGTGGTACTGTGAGTGTTGTGCAGAGTGAAGGCAGAACCTCTGTATTCTTCCCAGGCAATTCTGGGATTTGTCAAAGGTGTGTTCTGGCTCCTACTCTATTCAATCCTTACATGGGCTTGGTGTTGGGCGGAGTAGTGGGATCTGGTGGGCATCTGTTTAATAAAGATTTACAAATATTGACTTTGACAATGATGCTGTGATCTTTGTAGAGTCTATAGAGGAGATTTAACCTATAGGCTACTTTCCCTAAACTACTGGTTAGAGGCTTGGTGTGCATTGCAGAACATTGGCTTTATTGATAAGCAGGACCTTTTTTGGGAATGACCTTGCGTTTTTGAATGGGACATTCTCCAACTCTATTGGATGGGATCATTTATGCTATCCTCAAACATGGCAAATAATGTATCTGCCTGACAGAGCACCACACAGGCCTTAGTCTTGTGATCTTAAATCGAAGGCTGTTTATTTTCACACCTTTAGCTCATGTCTGGCTATGACCCAGGTGCTCCATAATACGGCATTCGATAAATCTAATAACTATTTAGAAGCAGATTTGAATGAGCCTAGAATAAATATATTAACCACTACTAGACCAGGACTTTCATCTAAACATTCTACCCAGGGCTCCTTTGTGGTGTTACATCCCAAAAATAATTCCAGAAACATTTTTACTTGGGACTTAATGCCTTTCTTAACTGATGCAGGTTGATGAATCAAATAGTGGGTTAAACTTGTCAGGGCTTCAGACTTTGGAAGATGAGCAGATGGAGTGCAAACCTGATCAAGAGGGAGATCATCATGCTGAGGGGAATAGTCTGAAGAGGATACCGGGACGACTGTTATATTCAAAACAGGCACAGTAGATGCAACTTCCATGTTATGATCCCGATGTTTGTGGTATAGTTTAAGGATGTTCACATGGCATGCAAGTGTTTTGCGTTTACAGTCAGGGGTGACTAAAACACAATCTGTATCACTAAGTTTATTTTAAATCACATGAGGTCCAGAGAATCTAGCTTGCAAAATGAGGCAATAACAATAAAACCAATATACAACCTTAATAGAGCGCTCGACTGCCTTCAGATCTTAGCGGAACTTCATGTCCCTTTGAGATGCAGTCAGGGACATTTGAGCACAATCAAGAGTGGAACGAATCACCATAAGCAGAAACTGGCATTCGAGAGCTCCCTGGGACTAGACAACTGATGTCTGATCTGCAATTCTTTAAGGACTTATGTCTAAAAACATAAGATGTGAAATTAGTTTTTGGTAATCTAAACGTAGTTTTAAAAAAAGCTTCACAAGGGCTCTAACAACAACATGCAGTTTCAGGGTACAAATAGGGATAGCTTCAGGACAGCGAGTCGACATAAACATAATTGTCAGTAAATAGCTATTCCCAGCACAGGACTTTAGAAGGGGACCAACACAGTCAATCATGATGTGCTCAAAACCCACCACTAGTATGGGACAATGATTGGCAAGAGGAACTGTTTGATTTGTTTTATGAGCTACTTAACACATGTGATAATATGAAACAATATTCTTAATGCCAGCGCAAAATATATGTTTCTGGCATGAGGGCTAGGCATGGTGCAGGCAGGAAGGTGGACGAACCACTGGCGGCTCACAGGACATAACAGGGGTTTATCATCAAAACTAAAAACACTAAACACACTACAAAACCAAATGGATCACAAGGGGACAAAAATGAAAAGGGGTATCAAGTAAACAAGGCTGAATGGCTTCCTCTCATTTGTATAGTTCTTTCGTAAACTAACAAACAAAAGTGATCTACAAGGGAGCTGCTTATACTAAGGAAAAGGTGGGAAATCAAAACTCAAACACACACACAGTCAACAAGAACCATCAGCAACCACAACAACATCAACAATGACCAACCAAGGAACTTAAATACTGAAAAAGTTAACAAGGGTTAAGAAAACAGGCAACAGGTGAAACTAATGATTAAATCAAGGAACTCGGAGTTCAAAAAGGAAAGCTGAGAAACTGACAGAAACAAGGAAACAGAATCTAACACTGGAGAACAAAATAAAGGCAAGTAAAACAGTACCAAAGCAAAAAAAAACAAAAACAGAATACAACTCACAAAACAAAGGAACTAGAAAACTGATATAAATGAAATACAGTGATACCTCCGTACTTGAACTCATTAGAACTCAAATTTCTTGAAAGCCGAACCAACCAGTTTGAAAAGAAATTACCTTTAACTCAATCTGAATCTCAGAAGTTGAACTGTGAACGCCAACCAAACATAATTTGTATGGGTGGAGCCACACAGCATGTCTCTAAGCAGAAACAAAGGGCAACACTTCAGTCAGCCTCGCTTTCACTGTGATAGCATTGTTTGTTGGTGATAGTGTTTTTTTTATTGAAAATATCGGGTAATATGCTGTACTTTATATCATTTTGGTAGCCATTGCTCTCCAAAAATTTATGCAATAGTTGTACAAATGTTACAACCTAAAACATGCTGTCTATATGGGCAGAGAATCATTATTTGGAAGATGGCACTCCAGGAGTCGGAGTAAGGAGCAAGGAGGAGCAAGGAACCCACTTCCTCATCAGGACATTCTTGTCAAGGAAATGTACAGGGGACTTTGTAGACTTGGAATTGCCACTGACAACTGACTAGAAAAATAACTAAAAGAAGAATCAGCCTTTTGAACCTTACTTAAATTATTTCTAGTAACAGACAAAAGCATGGCAGTATCAGCATTTATTTCATTGGTTTTCGCTTGAGGTGAACCATCATCACAGAGAATGGAAGTCAGCTGGAAAAAGCAACAGAACTCCACTCTAACTCAGGGACTTTTCCATCATTTTTAGTAGGAACATAGTTTCTCACTAGAGCTGCTGTATATCAACACCCAGAAAAAACACGCCAGCATAGGTATCTGAGCTTGAACCATAACCCTATGACATCCAGCAAAATCGTCAGTGTCCAGATTCAGGACATCACTGCCACAATGGCTCTAATTCAAAAAAGAAAGCACACTATCCAATATAAGTGCTCGTAGGAATTTTACTTGCATAAAAATGTCCTGAGGCCAGAATGAAAAAGAATTGCAGAGGAGGTGGGTCCAAGCAACTAGAGGAAGTGGGACCGAACAGTCAGATGTTTTAGACCCACCTCCTATACAATCTGATTTCTTATCTATCTGAACTCATCAGTTTTTGTTCTGCCCTCAGAACATTTTTGTACTCCTACAGGCAGACCCAGTATCCCTCAGTGTTGTAATAGGTGTTGCTCATCAATCAATCACTCTTCCACAGTTGACTGAGAGTCTCCGTGAATGGTTTTCACACATTGCTGCCCTCAAAATGTTGACTGAATTAAATTCAATTCAATTCAATTTAACCTATTCAAATTAGTCAATGAACAGTTTAAAAAATACAGTTTAAAACACTAAGAACCAAAACAACACGAATGACTTGTCCACTGGACTCAATCCCCAGTCAACTTCTTATGGAGTTCTGGCAAGTCCTACAACTACTATAATAAATTACTGTATCACTTGATAAAACAAGAGCTTTGCCTTTTGGCTCAGCTCTTTCTTTACCATAACAGACCGATGCAGCGGTCTGTTATGCACATCACTGTAGATGCCGCACCGATCTTCCTGTCAATCTTCCATTCCATCGTCCCCTCACTCATGAACAAGACCCCGAGATACTTAAACTCCTGCACTTGGGAGAGGACCCCATCCCCGACCCAGAGAGAGCACTACCCCCTTTTCGAGCTGAGGATCATGGTCTCGGATTTGGAGATGCTGATTTTCATCCCAGCTGCTTCACACTCGGCTGCGAACAGCTCCAGCGAGAGCTGAAGGTCACAGTCTGATGAGGCCAACAGAACCACAACATCTGTAAAAAGCAAAGTCCTAATCCTGAAGTCACCAAACCAGACACCTTCAACGCCCTGGCTGCACCTAAAAATTCTGTCCATAAAAACTATGAACAGAATCGGTGACAAAGGGCAGAACTGATGGAGTCCGACCCTCATTGGAAACGTGCCCGACTTATTAACGCTCATACAGAGACCGAACAGTCCTTAATCCTCTAGGGTTTAGGGGTAGGAAATGCGCAATTTCACTGAAGGGGACATGGTCACACATTTCTTTATAAATCTTAACCTTAATTCATGGCAAATAAATTATTTCTTATGTATTGGTTTTGGCATTAAACTCATCTTTATTTTAATGAACTTTGTAAATATGTCAGATTTATGTTATGTTTGTAATTTGACATCAACGTATAGACATTGCAAAATGCAGTTTGGAATGCTTGCAGAAACATTATAAAAGTACATAGTAAGCAATGCTGGCAGTTTGTTTTGATCCCAGATATCTGATCACCAATGTCTTCGCTACATGAAGACTAAATGGTGTAGTTACAACATTCAGTTGGATAAATCAATAACAAAAAGCTAACTTATGCCATTTTTTCTTTGCTCCTTCCATTGAATATGTAGCAACTTTCATGTGTATGAATGAGCCACTGTCACCTGGCTACATCCCTACCCCCTGTTTTATGGCACTGATGGGGATGTATCTGGATTGCGTTTCACTGTTGCGTTGTTCACCAAATTACCATGCGAATTCCATCTGAATACGCACTAATGTGGCTATTTAGAATGTGAGTAGCGATCTCCGGGTGTGAGCGTTACTACATACCCCGAAACAGGAAAAACAAAGGAAGTTGACATGGTGCACTTTTTTGTCCATACTCCCGGAGCACCCACAGGACTCCCCGAGGGACGCAATCAAACGCCTTCTCAAAGTCCACAAAACACATGTAGACTGGTTGGGAAAACTTCCATGAACCCTCCAAAACCCTGCGGAGAGTATCGGGGTGGTCCACTGTTCCATGGCCAGGGTGAAAACCACACTGCTCCTCCTAAATCTAAGGTTCAACAATCCGGCGGACCCTCCTCTTCAGAATCCCCGGATAGACCTTACCAGGGAAGCTGAGGAGTGTGATCCCCCTATAGTTGGAGCACACCCTCTGGTCCCCCTTCTTATGTAGGGAGACCACCACCCTGGTCTCACTTTCATTGCCCACGTGAGCATTGTAGTCCCCCAGCAGAACAAGAGAGTCCCCAGGAGGAGCGCTTTCCAACACCCCTTCCAAGGACTCCAAAGAAGGTGGGCATTCTGAACTGCCGCTTGTTGCATAAACGCAAACAACAGTCAGGCCCCGAACCTCCACCGGAAGACAATGGGAGGCTACCCACTCGTCCTCTGTGGTAAATACCAATGTA
Source organism: Pollimyrus isidori (assembly GCA_019775955.2). Lineage (NCBI taxonomy): Eukaryota > Metazoa > Chordata > Actinopteri > Osteoglossiformes > Mormyridae > Pollimyrus > Pollimyrus isidori. The sequence continues at coordinate 7,581 of JABFDZ020027087.1, forward strand.
AAAGCACCCAGCCAGGGGGCAATAAGTATGCCCACCACCACTTGGCGCCTCTCCCCGTGAGTAACTCCAGAGTGGAAGAGGGTCCAACCTCCTTCAAGGAGACTGGTTCCAGAGCCCAAGCCATGTGTCCAGGTGAACCTGACTATGTCTAGCTTCACAACCTCGCGCACCAGCTCAAGCTCCTTCCCCATCAGAGAGGTGACATTCCATATCCCAAGAGCTAGCTTCTGCAGCCGAGGTTTGGACCTCCAGAGTCCCCGCCTTTGGCCACTGCCCAGCTCACAACGCACCCGACCCCTATGGCCCCTCTTATGGGTGGTTAGCCCATTGGAGAGGGGACCCACGTGCCTTGTGTAGACTGTGCCCGACCAGGCCCCACGAGTACAGACCTGGCCACCAGGCACTCACCTTCGAGCCCCACCCCCAGGCCTGGTTCCAGTGGGGAGCCACGGTGACCCGCGTCCGGGCAAGGGAAACCGTGGTTCCACTTTTTTTCATCATTAGGGGTCTTGTGAGCCGCACTTTGTCTGGTTCCTCACCCCAGACCTGTTTGGCTTAGGTGACCCTACCAGGGGCATAAAGCCCTGGGCTACTTAGCTCGTGGGATCATTGGAACACGCAAACCAATCCACGACGATAAGGTGTTGGCTCCTAATGGAATTTTATCTATTGCCAATATAGCTAAATGTATTGATGAACGAGAACTTTTTGTCACTAATTGTGAAGAAATACAAAGTTCTTTTGTCTGAAGTCAGCAGATAGATCTGCTATAATTTCTGTACTTCACTCTGAGGGGCTGGATTTTTCCCTCACCAGCTCAGTCAGTAGCTTAGGCCTCACCTTAGATACCAGCCTCTCGTTAAAATCACATGTGGATGCAGTATCAAAGGTCTGCTCCCTGCGGCTACATAACTTTGCTACAATATAACATCTCCTTACTACTCAAGAAACGAATACATGCTAATGTATGCAGTAGGTTAGACAATTGTAATACTCTATTATTGGAGAGCCAACATCATATAATAAACTCCTTGCGACATATTCAAAATTCAGCAGCTCAAATTTTCACCATGAGCAGAAAGTTTAAACATATGATCCCTGCTCTTAGTTGCCTGCACAGGCTTCCTGTTAGGTTCAGGACCGACTTCAAAGTTCTCCTACTTCTCCTACATATAAGGCACTTAAAGGTCTAGCACCTGCCTGTCTAATAGAATTATTTCAAGGATTACAGCCACATTGTCCACTCAGATCACAGAACAGTTGGTGGAAAAGCTTACAGAGCCCCTATATTGTGCAATGGTTTGTAAGGCAATGTTGGGAATGCCAAGTCGATCTCAGTCTTTAAATCGCGACCGAAGACCTATTACTTCAGTTTACCTTACCCGCAACCTAACACACGATGGCAGGCAGTACTGCTGTACATGCCATTTTTATCTACTATGCTTGTCCATTAATGTATCAATGCATGACCTGACCATCCATGTTCTCTGCCATCCTCCCCGGGAATACCATAAATAAGCCTCCAGATGGTAACCTGGGGTGAGCACCATGTGAGCTGGAGTCCTGGATCCGTCCCATGTAAGGGTGACATTGTGAATGTGACTTATGAACTGTAGCATGATGGGTGGAGAATTCGATCTGCCATCCTACACCAGCTGGCAAAGCAAATCGACTCATTGGTGCTATATAAATATAAATTAAATTGAAAAGTAGTTGTGTTTTCAGAAATACAAAGAATGCCTGTGCCCAATGTTATTGTGAGCTAAAATGATGTGCGTTGGTTTACAGTTACTGACTTCAGTCTGATTAGGATAGAAATGCATCATCGTCTTCCATGGCTAGTAACTTTTCTGACTAGTTGGGCACGCGTTATTGACACTCCTTTAACTGTGACTGCCAAGGGAGCAGCTGAAGCAGGGGACAGACAGTCATGCAGTGTCAGTGGCAGCCAGGTACAAGCTGGCTCTCCTAAATACAGAAACGGCAGTTTGGACAGGTGATCGCTGACGGTGGTGCTGTATCTCTGCATGGCCACCTGCCAGCTAGCCAGACTGGCAAAGGTGCTCTGCTCTGCCACAGGGATGACCAGCGAAACCCTGAGGCTGTCACTGGAAGAAGGGTGATGCTAACGTCACTGGCCATCATGAACCATGTTGCCTGTCCCACTCACCATGCTATATGCACAAGTACTATTAGTGATCAGCTCAACCCATAATGATGTGCCAGTGCCCATAGAACTGTACACAGCCTCCACTCAATGGGCCCAGAATCATTTGGTGTCAAATCTAATTGGACAGTATTCAGTGAGTCAGTTGCTACTGTATATAATAATTGGCTATGCCAGGTAAAACCATGCACACAATAACTGGTAGTCTGGAACAACCGTTCTTCATTTGTTTGTTAAATAATTCATTCTTTCATTTATTCACATGTTTTTTTGTGCTGCCTGTATTGTTCTTACAGCATTGCACTTTATGCGCATCTGTCAAGAGATTAACTGAAATAGATAGATAGATAGATAGATAGATAGATAGATAGATCACTGCCTTGCAGTTAGGCCACACGGTGAATAGCCTACACAGTGTGTGTTTGTACCCTTGTATAGCCCACACAATTGCTGCATGGTGTCTAGGAATAGCCCCCATAGTGTGTGTTTGTACCCTTGTACACCCCACAGAACTGCTACATGTTGTCTCTGAATAGCCCGCATAGTGTGTGTTTCTACCTTTGCATACCCTACATAACTGCAACATGGTGCCTAGGAATAGCTCCCATAGTTTGTGTTTGTACCCTTGTATACCCCACACAACTGCTACATGGTGTCTAGGAGTAGCCTCCATAGTGTGCATTTGAAAAAACAGAAGCCTAATTAAATAAATAAATGTGTTAGCAATACTGTGTGGCAAGCCTATTAGCACAGACCTTTAATCCAAAGCCTCCTATCCATACAAACAAAAGAAATAGTCTTTTCTGTGTTTTTCTGTGTTGAGTAAAATGGGGCTTGACATTTATATTGCAGTTAGATTTCAGTACACAACATTGCAAAAACAGAAAAATACTGAAAAATCTGGGTTAAAACTTAATCTAGGATGGAACAAGTTCCAAACAGCTCAAGATATGTCAAGCTGGAAAATTATAGTTATGATTGTGTGTATTGGAGTTTGAGTTTATAACCGCACATGATTACATCATGAGAACGTTATACAACAGCACATTTTTAAGCTTGTCAGTTCCCTGAGTCTTCATTTCCACTCTACCTTTCTAAGTTTGTTAAAAAAAATTATTATTGTAATGTTATTTATATGATATATATATTTATAACCTCTTGTGCAGAACTTGTTACATAAGCTGATGCAATAACTACTGCTATTTATACAGAACCTGTAGCAAACTAATAAATGCATTGACACACTATGAGTGGAATACATAAATTAAAAGTAAAATATAAAAGTACAATATATGCAAAGTTCCTCCCCCAATCACACTAACAAAAATAGTTTACAAACTTTCTGATGTTTTTCTTAAGGATCCAACTTGAAATACATTGTAGGTATATGGCAAGCAAGGCAATTCATGTACAAAATCAGATTGCATTGGACTTCAGACTGGGTTTTTATTTGTTTCAGATATTTGCATGATGTCACAAAGGTATCGGGAATAAGCCATGTAGTGTTTTATAGTCCCTAGGTAGACACTTCTGGGGTGGTGCCCCACAAATCTGGATTTCTTAGTTAGTCTGGTTATCTTAAGCTAGAAGTTATGATTGTCCCATGATAAGAGTTCAGGTAAGGAACATTCCTATTTGACAGTCATGACTGCTATCTTAAGGTAAGCCAACTAATGCAGAAATCCTGATTCGTGGACCCCCACCCCATTTAATTTGGATCTTGAACAGTTTTTGTAGAAAAAGGATGATGTACTGCTGTGTTTTGGGTATGTTATAGCTTGGCCAGACAACACCATGGTGAATGCTGCTGCAGTTGCCCATTCCCAGTGTCATGTAGGTATAAACCTAGGTTTTGAGAAGGACAGGGAGGGTTATATGCAATTAATAGTTTACAGTGCGGCACATCAGGGGTTCTTCAATCTGTTCTACAATTCTTTGATTCAACAAAAATGTATATAATTATTAATGCTTTTAACTTCATGCACTAGAATAAATTTCTGGTACTTTCACTTCGAAATGGAAAGCTGTTAAGTAAGTAAGTAAGTAAGTGTCATTCACAAGTAAGTATTGTCATTCACACCATACAACAGTACAACGACAGATGTTAAGCTGATTTAGCCTCAAAAGTATGACAATTATTACCTGGTGGCCAAATGAGAACTTAGTCAATTACTAATTTAAAGACTAACTTGCATCAGGATATTCTTCACAATAAGATTTTTTCACCAGACTGCAGACTTTAACTTTGGTGTAAAGTTTGAAGGTCCTGCACAGCACTGCTGCAAAAAATACGTTTATTTTTCTAATTTTTGTTTGTTTTATTATTAATGGTAGTATTTTTAATGAGGGTTGCCTATTCCCTTTTTAAATCTTTTTCCATAACGCTTTTTAACCAACCTTTATCAATGATGTAATTGTTGCATAGTTAACACCTGCTTATTCATCCAGGTGCCTAATCAGCCAATCATGTGGGAACAGTGCAGTACATAATTTCATGCAGATCAGTAATCTGGTCAGTAATTCAATGTTAGTTAATTTTCACATAAAACACCAGAATGGGGGAAAAATATGGTCTCAGTGGTTTGGACTGTGGCGTGATTATTGGTGGCAGGTAGGCTGGTTTCATGCACAACACTTGTGTGCATCTAGAGCTTACTCAGAATGGTACAAAAATTGTATACTGAGTATCAGTTCCGTGGATGGAAATGCCTTGTTGATGTGAGAGATCAATCGAGAATGACCACACTGGTTCGAGCCAGACTGAAAGGCTAAGGTAACTCATATAACTACTCTGTACAACTGCGATGGGCAGAAAACATCTCAGAATGCACAACACGTTGAACATTAAGGTAACTGGGCTACAACAGCAGAAGACCATGTCAGGTTCCACTCATATTAGCCAAAGCAGAAAACTGAAGCTGTAGTGGGCACAGTCTCACCAGAGAGTTGGAGAATGAAAACATAGCCTGGTCTGATGGATCTCAATTTCTGCTGAGGCACACCAATGGTTTGGTCAGAATTTGGTGTCAATGGCATTAAACCATGGACCCAACCGACCTCATGTCAAAAG
>JABFDZ020027089.1:0-12751 GCA_019775955.2 Pollimyrus isidori
CCGTTGCTTCCGGGATAGGCTCCGGACCCCCCGCGACCCTGTAAGGATAAGCGGTTTGGAAAATGGATGGATGGATTGCCATATGACCTTTGCATTATATGAGACTGGAGACTAACTGCCTATCTGGATCATTTTGATCATTGTAGCCCTCATTCATAATCCATGTATTCAGGGTATTGAGATGCTTGTCTGTCATGACTCCATTGCTTTTAAGCAGATCGAACCATGTCTGCACCATTTGTTTAGAATGTTCCTTGTAACTCGCTTCAAAAATGGCAAGCCTGGTTTGACTCTGTGGGTTGTTCTGGAAGTCTTTGAAGTTCTTGCCACTATTTAAATTTATTCGAACATTTCCACCAAGGATAGTCAGTTTGAAAGTCTTCACAACATCATCCTTGCTTATGGCATCAGTTACAATGTTCCTGAAAGATTTCGACTTCGTACTGGGAAACTCAAGATGTATTTCTTTTGGCACATAAACAGTCGGAAGTTCAAGGCCATGATAATCCAACACTTTACAAATCTGATTGGTATTTAGCGGGGATGAGTTTGTTGCCACTTCAAGCATGGCTTCAGCTAATTTGCTATTCTGGTTACTTTTTCTAGCATTCAATATGCAACTCACCGGTGGTTGGTGATCTGCATTGATGTAATCTCCAAAACCCTCAAATTTAGTTGCATAATATTTATACTTCTTATATTGTTTTATTTGTCCAACCTCTGTCTTGAGCATACTTTCATCCCATTTTATTTTTGGGGGTGCAGCTCCCTCTGTCATGTACCAGTCCCCTCCTCTGATTGCTTCTGTCCACTCTTTGCGCTTGATGAAAGGCTCCCATTGGTCCGGGTGTCTCAGGAGAGTGTTGGCCTCCACAGATCGGAGGTGGTCCGCTTCCAAAGTGATCTCTTCATCACTGGCGTCTGGTTTCATGCCTCGTGCTAAAGCATGAAACAGGCAGCTCTTGCCCTCGCTGATTACACTCAATGTCTCATTATTGATGCACACATCATAATGACCATCTGGAAATTGGGCACTCTTTGGTCTATAGATCAATGTCACAGTTTGACTGGCGGGTTTAGTGCTTGGGTTCAGCTCCTGCATCTTGGTAAGCTTGCCATGGCTGTCCTGTGTTAGGATGACAACCTTAGTGCCGGTGGTTTCAGACAGGACTCTGATGTCGAGAAGGGTACCTGCCGTTGTGGGGTTCCTGATCTTTTCTGCGTGTGACTGTGAGCGTTTACCTGACTCCCCTGCAAGCTTGTGTTTAGAATTCAAGTCTCCTGGCATATATGCAATGTATCTGTTGTTTTGTCCAGCTCTGAGTTTTTCCTCTGTTCTGTCACTCTTTAAACCAGTTCTTACATAATGACCAATGACGCCATTTACTTCATTCCGCACATAAGAAACAATGTGAGTGGAGAACTTTGTGTGGAACACATCTACTAAAGCATTAGCCAATAAATCACTGATGGTATTGGCTAAATCCTGTTTGAATTCTTTTAGCATCTCAATTTCTGAAGCAGGCAGCTCATTTTGCTTCACTTTCTCTGAGGTACCATGTTCTTTTCTAAATGTGTTCAGCTCTTCATGAAGTCTTAAGAAAAATTTGCTTGAGAGGTTGACCACTATACTAATGGCATCAGCTGCCAGTGACCCCATGTGGATGGATTTGATGACTATCAGAATTCCACGTGTTTTTCCTGTGGCATTTGCTTTAGCGCAGTCAATCACTTTGGAGATGGATGAGTTTAGCTTTTCCTGCCAGCTGAGGTCTGCATAGAATGGCTGTAATGCAGTGTTGCTTAAATTTGCGAAAATGTTCAGAAGTTTGTTCTTTCTGTTCTTATCTTGTAGGAGATCAGAAAATTCTTGTTTACTCTCAAGGTGTGAGAGAATAATAGAGTCCACTAATACAGACAAGGGCTCTTTGTCCATGTTGGATTTTATGTCATCAGCAATTCCCCTTTTCACATCATTTTTAATGCCATTTAATATTTGTGTAACTAACTCATCTTCCGCCTTCACAAATCCATAGTTAATGATTTCTTCTCCCATTTTTTTTGCAGTGGTTTTCACTGCATTCTTCATGTTTGTTTTTGTAACAACACTAAGGCCATCTTTAGCCTGTCTGGAGAGAAATTTAGGCATTGACTTCAATTGTTTGCCAAATCCCTTAATCAAAGGTTTAACAGCTTTGAAGCCCTTTGCAATCAACTTTCCAACTCCAAACCCAATGAGTGATATACCAATAGAAATGGCTTTTTCTATAGCCCACGATTTCCAACTGAATTCACCTCTCACCATGGACTCGATGCCATAGATGCAGTCTGACACTCCTTCGGTAATCAGCCCCATGCCGACTTGAGCAAATGTTCCAAACGTAAATGCAAGAAGCAATGCCCCTCCGATAATCTGCAGAACTCCAAGACAGAAGACCAGTAGAGCCTCCCATGGAAAACGTGGTTCTTCTTCCACAGAAAAGACATATTTCAGACCTTGACTGTACATATTATAGGCCTCAGCTTGGAGATCTTCATCAGCACTTGACACCAGAGAGAACATGGGTGCTTTATTGGCTCTGGCATCCCTCTCTCTTTCTTTAATTTCCTCCAGCTTTTTGATAGCCTCACTGATGTTTTTATCAAAATAACCAAACATGCTGCACTTAGTTGTTAACTGTTTTTCAAGACTGGTTGGCTTAGTGTCAGCTGAGTCAGCAGAGGACATTTTTACAAACTGCAGGCAGACCATGCTTTGCTCACTGAGGTACTTCAGAGACTCTTGTGCTTTCATAAGATCATCTCTGGCCTTAGTGAGGTAATCTCCCTTCTTCTGATTTATAGTGCAATATGCATGACTGTAAAAAGCTATGGCTGCCCAACTTTCATCTTGGCCCATAGCTTTTTCAAATAGCCTGATGCTGTTAACCCATCTTTTTTTATCCAGTGCGATATTCCCAAACTTGATGTAGTGGTAAATGCTGGAACATGGTGAAATCTGGCTTTGAGATTGACATTTTGCCCAAGTCAAATCATCCTTTAAGCTCTTTGATAATTCATTCCTTTTCAGCTGGTCAATTTCTTCTGATTTAGTTTGCAACCAAATCCCCCAAAACTCATTCATGATGGCAACAACAGCTTCTCTTTCATCTACATCTGTGTGCCTGTGAATATCCTGAAGGGTGTTGCAGTACTCTGAAAACAGATCCTCTCGCAGTTTCATCTCAGTGACATCATTTATCATGACATTTACCTTTTCACCTGCAAGTCTGTCCCTTGTTTTCTTTGCCTCCTCCAGAGAAGACATTGTCCTGAAGGACTCCTGTAGATGATCCGTAGTCATAATTACCTGAGCAGATCCAGGTTTACCTTTGCGTGCAGTTCGACCAAATGCCTGATGTTCCACTCTCGTGTTCTCAGAAAGGAAAGAGAGAATGACAAATAATCCTCCATTGTTGTTCACCTGTTTGGAGACTTTTATGTCTGTGCCACGCCCAGCAAGGTTTGTGGCAACAATGACATCTCCAGGATGCAGTTCCTTATCTATTTTGCTCAAGCTGTCTTTGTCACTGCGGCTGTAGAGAATGATTTCACCTGGGATGGTGTTCTTCAGCTCTTCATAGATCTCTCTAGCTGTGTTGATTGTTTCACAGATCACCAAAGCTGCTCTTCCATCTCTGTATGAATTTGAGGTAATCTGAGCCATGACCTCATGTTTTATCACAGATTTCCACTCTTCAGCTGAAGTCGTCAGAGCACCTTTGACCTCAAATAATTTCTTCCGGTTGAAAGCTGGCATTTTGCAGGCAGAGAGATTTGGATATAGGTCCTGCAAAAACAGCATGTCTGTTTCACTACCAAGTGTCCCTGTCGTTCCATATATTTTCCCATGGTACTTTTCAAAAAAAGAAATGTTAGAAATGTAGTTTGTCACTGTTGAAATTGTGCTGAGTTTGATTTGGTGTTTAATTTCAACAAACTGCTGTAGACCATCACCCCATTTCTTATTCAGTTCTACAATACCAGTAGATCTGAAATCCACTGGACAGATGCTGTCATTTTCTACAACATATTCTCGTCCTTGTGTCAGTCGCTTTGCTATAAAGGCATTCTGAACCCACACTGACACTTTCTTCTCTATCAGATTTCTCAGGAATCCAGGGACGCTGATTTTGGTGTCATCATTTGTACATGGGGTGTATTGAATCTTCTCAGAGATAAATTCTGCAATGGGCTTAATGAGAATCTCTTCAGAATCATACAGTGTACAACACAAACCATCCTCTAAAACAAGAAATGTAAGGTCTGGAATATCCTGGTTGTTGTAGGAACTGGCCTTTCTAAGATAGAGCAATCCATTGTCATCTAAAGTATACACAGTAAAAGCATATGGGACATAGTGTTCAATTTCTTGGAAAAAATCTACCACTGCATCCTGACTCACAGTCTTCAGTTTCTTGAGAAGTTCATCTCCTTCACTCTTGTGGATATCCTCTGTATATCCTTTTGGCACAATCTCCAATTCTTCAGCAAGATGTAAAATATCAATGGGGTCCTTAATTTCAGTTCCCTCTGAGTCAATTGAGTCATATATGGCCTTGAAGAATGAAGCAGGCGGACCCTGTACAAAAGTGTGGTGTCCTGTTGACAGGAAACCATAATGGCTTACATGGCCCCAGATCATGGCCAAAATAATGTTGAGGTGCTGCATGGAGACCATGGGGCTGGACAGATAGGTCAGCTGCACTCCCTGATCCAGCAACAGTGAGTCCACTTCATCGATTATGATGACTTGATTATTGCGATCCGGCCTCACATCCTTCATCTCAAATGTCTGACGAAGGTGATCTGCAGCGAAGGCTTCAATTGTTCCATAGACCACGTCCTTCTGGTAGCATTCTCTTCTATCATTATCTTCAATTTTATTTGTGTTTGTGTCAGCTGTGATACCAAAGTATGAGTAGAAGTTAGTCCATTCTACTACATCTCTTTGACATAAAACAGAAGAACTGGACACCACATCTACTTTTTCACCCCTAAGGGCCCGTAGCACTGCAAACATCGCTATGACACAAGACTTCCCTTCTCCAGTTCCCATCTCAAGGAGCTTTCCAGTGTCAGACAAGACCAAGAGGCACCAACTAATCATTTGAGTGGTTCTGGGCCACCACTTCCCTTCAGCATTGCACAGGTGTACAGCATTGCATAAAACTGCCAGGATCTCCTGAAGGCTTTCTGTGTCTGTGCTATGACTATGAGTCATAGCTTTCTGCACATCTCTGTGGTTTTCAATCTCACCAGATTCAATCAGGTTTTTAACAGCATTTACTATACAGTATGATTTATCCAGTGTTTGTTCATCAATGCTTTTCATTTGCCGTATTTCATCAATAATACAGGCAATGTTTTTTTCTTTCTCATCTTTGAAGCTCTTTTCTAAATGTTGGGTCAGATTCTCAGTTTCAACTGAGTTGAAGAGCTGAAGGAGGGACTGGTTCTTCTCATCTGTCCACCCAGATGACACCTGATATGTTCCCATCAGATGTAAAATCTTCATGATAGAAGTACAGTCTTCAGTGTGACAGTGGGAAGTTAATGCTACAAGAAGGCTTAAGGCTTGTACTGGTGACCAAAGTTGTTGCGTTACAAGATTTGACACCATCTGTAAGATTTCTTTGGTTTGTGGGTTTGTGGCTTGGAATTGCTTTGCACAGTCAAATAAACTATCCAAACACAATTTGCCTACCAGCGATGATGTGGTTTTTTCACTTTCTGTGTGTCCTGTCAACATTTTAAGGAGATTCTCAAGGATTGTTAGAATGTAGACCTCATTAGAAGGCAGTTCTTTTCCTGTAAGTTTTTGTAAGATGGTTATGATTTTATTGTCAGCATCTGTGTGATGTATACTAGTATGGAGAACCTGAAAAAGAGCCTTAATAAACATGTGTCTTACTTCCATATCCTCAATGTGTAAATGACCCATGAGGCTTTGTAGGATCTCAGCAGCAAACACTAGGGCATCACTTTCCTTGAGCTTTGAAAGTTCCAGATTATGGGAAGCAGCAAGACTTCTTTTTTCAATGATAAATCCTCGGTTATGATGAGGCTTCCCAGTTACCATCACCTCTAAGCCATACTTAAAGTAATCAGAGACAAACTCATCAATGGTACCATAAACAATGTCTGCTTCATAGACATCCCACTGTGATGCATCCATTATCTTTTGGTTTGTGACAAGAGAAATTCCAAGGTGCTTGTAGAAGTTAGACCACTCCTTGGTTTGCTCATGTGAGTGATCTTCAGAGCTTAGCACAATGTCCAGCTTGTTTCCCATGCAGACTTGTGTGGCTACAAACATGGCTGTAACACAGGGGTCCTCTTCCACACCAACCAATTCTGGTGCTCCACTCTTCTCAGTTAGCACCAACACACACCACCTAAGCATTTGCTGCACTGTGGGCCACCAGCCTTTTGTGTCCAAAACCGCTTTGCAGAGCTGAGACAGGGAGTTTTGGATGCCATCACCACCCAGGTTTGCATATTTAAAGGAATCTTTCGTAAATGTTTCATCTTTTGGGAGATTTTCAGAATATTGTAGGACACCAGTGGTAACATTCTTTATCATATCAATGACGGAGTCATCCAAATTCTTGGACATTTTTAATTCTGATAGAGCTGAATCTAGACTATCCCTATCTTGCTTTCTGAGAGTCTTCTGGAAATATAGTTGGAATTTCTCAGGGCCAATGAATTCCAGAGCCTGGATTAAAGAGTTTCCAGAGTCATCCGTCCACTCTGGTGATATGTCATGCACATGTACCAACAAGAGCACTTCAGTTATTGGAGCATCCTCTGCATATTTCTGAGACAGTGCTTTGAGGAGAGTCACCGCCTCTGCTGGAGACCATTGGTTTGTTTGTACAAGTCTGAGGAGCATTTCAGTGGATTCTGAGTGACTTTTATTGCCATTTACATGCATGAGTCTCAATAGGAGAAGCTTCAAGCACTGAATTTCCATTTTTAAAATGAACACAGATGCTCTTCCAACCACATTCTGCAGTGATGACATGAGTGTGCAGTGGAATTCTATAAGAAGGAGATCCTCAGTGGAAAGATCCTCCTCAGCCCATAGTTTTGCTATGAGAGTGGCATCAGAATCACAGCTGCTATGGTCAGAAAAGAAGTGCATCATGTTCAGGTATAGAGCTTGAGTCAGCAGAAGACTCTCAGAAGCATTGCAGGTCGATTGGCTGATAGTCTCCACCAGGGATTGCACCTGTTTGGAGATGGTATGTAGGGATAGACCTTCAGAGATCTCCAGAGTCAGGGCACAGAATTCTGTGATGAACACTTGACCGTGCTGCAGAGTACTAAGGGATGGAGGAGCACTAATCCATTCATCAAACAGGAGTTTGTCCAGGGCTGACAGGATGTTGCCCAGCTGATCATCCGCTAGCTGAGTGAGACAGAGGTTTGGAACGGGAATGTTGCATTTTGATGAGAGGCTTTCTAGAAGCTGATCACTGTCACTGGCTGAATCATAGTTTGCCTCAAACTCATCCAGGTGGCTTATGAGAACATCTTGCTTGTGCTCCTGTTCTTCTGAAAAGTTGCTGTTCATTTGTTTCTCATGCTGCTCTTGAGCTTGCTGATGTGATTTTTCAAGCCTTTGATTCAGCTCTTCTCGTCTCTTCTCTTCAGCCTCTCTTGCCCTCCTCTCTTCCTCTCTCTTTCTTTCCTCTTCTCTTCTCCTCTCCTCCTCTCTCTTTCTCTCCTCTTCTCTCCTCCGCTCCTCCTCTCTCTTTCTCTCTTCTTCTCTTCTCCTCTCCTCCTCTCTCTTTCTCTCCTCTTCTCTTCTCCGCTCCTCCTCTCTCTTTCTCTCTTCTTCTCTTCTCCTCTCCTCCTCCATTTTTTCTTGATCTCTGATTGGCTTATTGAAGCAATATTCACATTCATATGCATTATCCTGCCCAACTGGTCTGTAGTATTCTCCTCCATTGTAGACATATACATACCGCCCATGAATAGTACTTTTGTAAAAATCGTTGAAGGATTTGCATGGAGGCAGGACTTTATTACACTTACAGCATCTCAACTGGTCACCCATGCTACTTTCTGATGGTGCGTTCCCCATTTTTATTGAATTCTTTAGTAGATTAAAGTGCTACATCAAGTGCAACCTGAAAGATACAAAGAAAGACATCAAATTTAATGACATAACAAAAACTGTGAATAAAAACTGTGAATTGCAATGACATTATAGAAGCCAATATATGAAAAACCCTACATTTAGCGTTCACTTTTATCCAGCGTGTCTTGTACAGTTTATATCTCTACCAGAGGTGGACATTTCAGGTCCAGAAAGTAAAAATCCAGACCACAATTTTGTTTCAGCCAACCAGCTCAGTACTCTGTTATTGTGACTCTAAACTCGACTGGTTGATTGAAACAAAATTGGTTGAAACTTTCTGGACCTGAAATGTCTGCCTCTGATCGCTACACACTTTCTACATACATATATACAGCTCAATAATTACTGAAGAAATTGGGCTTCAAGATCTTATTCAAGGATTGAATAGCAGTGCTCTATGTGTTATACATCCAGGTCCTTAACTACCACATTGACAGATATTGGATTGTTGGTAGCTATAGACAAGGACATTAGCCTACTAAATAATTATGCAACAATTATGTAAGCAAAAATGTTAATTAATAAATGACTGGCTTTCTTTAAATGTCCTATTCTCATCATCAAACATTTAATTAATTTTGGTTTGTGACAAGAGAAATTCCAAGGTGCTTGTTAGACCTTTCAGAACCTTATTCCAGTCAGCTAATGGCATGAAGATAAGGGGGGAAACAGGCATTCTTTTGATAGGTCATCATTGTAAATATGTTCATGTGCCTTTGTTTATATGTTACTGTGATGTGTCCTCTTCTCACCTTCTCTGAGTCTTTTAAATGAGCATTATATTTTAATGAAGTTTTGTTTTTCCAATAATCCTACATTAGCCTGTCCTCCATACTTGAATTTTCAGTGCAGTGGGGCAGGTTAACTTATGTTACAAACAACACCTCATTAGTTTGGAAAAGAAGTTGATCCAACTTTTTCAGGATCTGGAAATCTGAGATAAAAGAGGCATCTGGATGCCGGGAGAGAGAGATGGAACACCGCTTCTGTCAAAATGACAGGTTGGGTCAAAGGTCAGAAAGGTCACATACAGTAAATCAAAATGACAGGTCTTTGAAATTCCAAGGTAACGTTAATCAAAAATGACAGGCCGGTGGGTCGGAGTCAGGTTGTAGCCAGGTGAAGCAATGACAAGTGATATAGTTATTTGCATATGGCGGGAGAGGGTTTTTAATCATTTTATTATATTTAATTTATTTATTTATCATTTTATTTATTTGTTAATTTTTTTTCTTATTATCATTTTTAATTATAATTTATTTTATTTTGACTGGAGGGGAGAGTAAAATGAAGTTTCAGTAAATTGCGATTCACTGATGAGTGGGGTTTGTCAGAATTGCCCCGTACTATGAGGTTGATGGCTGACGGTGCTGAGCGCGTTAGGTCGGTTACTTGAGTGTGAGTGTAAACGTTGTACTTGTAGATTCTGCAAAGGACTCTGAGATTCTGAGAGTGATGTTGCACGAGTCTGAAAGAAAGTGTGAGAAAATGAGAAAGTTGGAGGTAAGAATGAGAGGAGGAGGATGATGTGGGTCTCACACTATCCTCCAATAAACGCTTAGCAGCAGCAGTAGCAGTTTGGCCGTGTGTCTGTGTCTGTGAGGGGAGGGTGAGTGGGCACTGTTTGACCCCCCCGCAGCAGCAGCAGTAGTTTGCCCGTGTGTGTGTGTGTGTGTGCGAAAGTGGTAGGGGACCCCCTTTTTTTTTTCTTGTTTCAAGTTTAGGTTTTTCTCATGCACCTGTTATATTACATCAGCGTAGGTCAAATCCCGGTCAACTTTATGGGCCACACATCAAATGGACATTTTGTCTTACAGTAAATTTTGTTTGAAGTTTTGGTTTTTCTGATATGGCGGTAGGTCACCCCCTGGTCAATCAGTAATTGAACAACACATCAAATTTGATGTTTTGTCTATCAGTAAATAACACGGTCTGAAGTTTTGGTTTTTCTGAGATGGACGTTATTTACATCCCGGTGGGTCATCCCAGGTCTAGTGTATCGTCTGCGAAAAATGTACATGAAATAGACATAATTAAGAAAATGAGATAATACTAAAACTTGACTAACTGTCCACCAGGGCTGCCTTTTATCACTGATTCTGTTCATAACTTTTATGGACAGAATTTCTAGGTGCAGCCAGGGCGTTGAGGGTGTCCGGTTTGGTGACCTCAGGATTAGGCCTCTGCTGTTTGCAGATGATGTGGTTCTGTTGGCTTCATCGGACCGTGACCTTCGGCTCTCGCTGGGACAGTTCGCATCCGAGTGTGAGGCGGCTGGGGTGAGAATCAGTACCTCCAAATCCAAGGCTGTGGTCTTCAGCCGGAAAAGGGTAGAATGCTCTCTCTGGGTCGGGGATGGGGTCCTCCGCCAAGAGGAGGAGTTTAAGTACCTCAGGGTCTTGTTCACGAGTGGGTGGGCGATGGAATGGGAGATTGACAGGCGGATTGGTGCAGCGTCTGCAGTGATGCGGGCACTGCATTGATCTGTCATGGTGAAGAAGGAGCTGAGCCAAAAGGCAAAGCTCGCGATTTACCAGTCGATCTACGTTCCTACCCTCACCTATGGTCATGAGCTGTGGGTAGTGACCGAAAGAATGAGATCGTGAGTGCAAGCTGCCAAAATGAGTTTCCTCCGCAGGGTGGCTGGGCTCTCCCTTAGAGATAGGGTGAGGAGCTCGGGCATTTGGGAGGGACTCGTAGAGCCGTTGCTCCTCCACATCGAGAGGTGGCTCGGGCATCTGCTTGGGATGCCTTCTAGACCCCTCAATGGTGAGGTGTTTCGGGCATGTCCCACTCGGAGGAGGCCCGGGGAAGACTCAGGACACGCTGGAGGGACTATTTCTCTCGGCTGGCCTGAGAATGCCTCGGGATTCCCCTAGAGGAGCTGGATGAAGTGGCCGGGGAGGGGGAACTCTAGGTTTCCCTGCTGAGACTGCTGCCCCCGCCACCCGACCTCAGATAAGTGGGATATAATAGATGGATGGATGGACATATAAAAACAACCATTTTAAATGCACTTACATTTGCTTTTCCTATATTTCCCAAATCTATAATGCCTTCAGTGCCCCTCTACATGCCTACATTTTTGGTTTCTACTATATTCATGCCTGGCTGCATGGTGGCTGTGGCTCATTAACTTCAGAGTTTGGCAATTGACATGTTTCAGGCGAGTTTGGCATGTTTGGCTGAAGCAGTTCACTCACTCTCTGAGTAGTTTGGCGTTTTGGTGAGTGTGGTTCAAGCAGTCTCGGTAATTCTCATGTGACCGAAAAGTCACAGAGTGACCGGTTCTTAAATGTATCAATTTAATGTTCCAATAGCCTTTGCCAACAATGTTTCTAGTACTGTTTGTTGTGGGTTTGTTGTTGGTTTTTACCCTCTAATTAAAGAATTTTAGAATATATTTGCAATTTCTTAAGGTACTGAATATCTTATTAGGCCTTTGAAAGCTGACATTCATTTACATGTAAAATGTTAAAGCTTGCTTACTGTGATGGTCCCTGGTGTACGCGATGCCCACATAAACCAATCCAGACAGGCATACCGGACAGACAGGGGTTTTATTGGCAAACACAAGGACATAAACACGTTTATGCCGCATCTGTCGGGGTTACCCTGGCACAGACTTAAATACACACAACAAGAGACGGGACTGGCGAGCGGCAATGCCTCAGGTGCATATGATCAGGAAATCACAGGAGGTAACGAGGTGGGCGTGGCACACGAAGGGCTGGAACAGGACGGACGACGCAGTACGTGACACTTACGTGATTGTATTTCATTTTAATTAGACCTGAAGTGAACAATACACAATCACAAGACTCAGATATGACAAATATGTTAATATAAATAAGATTTTAATAAACATGCACTTTCACTAGTTCGGAGAACTGGTATCCAGCAGTTTGTACTTGGATGGTTGCTGAAACTGAATATGGCACAAACCGGGCCACCTAGAATATTTTTCACCAGCCACCACTGTCAGTAGAATAAATTATCATGATACCAAGCTTAAAAACAGTTTCTGTCTGCATGATAGTAAAGGCTTTATACTTCCAAAGGGTTTTTGTCTGCATATATAAATACATTGAGATTTCCCTGCTGATCTGGGGCATATTTCAGAAACGCTTGTATTAACAACAGTTGGATGGTTCCAAACATGATTAGTGTTACGTTCTGCAACGTCCGTCCCGTTTCAGCCCCGTGTGTGCCACACCCACCTCGTTACCTCCCGTGATTACCCAGTGTTTCCACCTGTGTGGCGCCGGCGCTCGCCAGTCTTGTGCTTTGTTTCACGTATTTAATTCTGCGCCAGCGTCTGTTCCGGCAGACGCGGCATAAAAGTGTCTTATGTCGGTGTGTTGCTCCCTAATAAAATCCTCATTTTTGGGTTATGTGCCCCCGCTCTGCTATGTAAGGGATAATGTACAGGCAGCCGGTAGTTATTGCGAAATAAGCCCCGACAGTGTGATCAGGACCCGATGCGAAGCGGAGGGTCCTGTATCACACTGAAGGGGCTTATTTCGCGATAACTACCGGCTGCCTGTACATTATCCCGCT